>CAUYPK010124511.1:0-82453 GCA_963574355.1 Loris lydekkerianus | reverse complement strand
ACATGGATGGAGCTGGAACATATTCTTCTTAGTAAAGTATCTCAAGAATGGAAGAAAAAGTATCCAATGTACTCAGCCCTACTATGAAACAAATTTATGGCTTTCATATGAAAGCTATAACCCAGTTATAACCTAAGAATATGGGGAAGGGGGAGAGGGATAGGAGGGAGGGGGGAGGATGGGCACAGGGAGGGTGATTGGTGGGATTACATCTGCAGTGCATCTTACAAGGGTACACGTGAAACGTAGTAAATTTAGAATAAAAATGTCTTAACACAATAACTATGAAAATGCCAGGAAGGCTATGTTAACCAGTGTGATCAAAATGTGTCAAACGGTCTATAAAACCAGTGTATGGTGCTCCATTATTGCATTAATATACACAGCTATGATTTAATAAAAAAAAAAAAAGAAAGAAAGAAAGTAGAATGAGGTCATATCCTAGAAAGCAGAAAAGAAAAAAAATAATAATAAAAAATTAAGTTGAATGGTGTTTGCCAGTTTCTGAGGGAAGAGGAATAGGGAGCTATTGTTTAATGTGTTTCAGTTTTGCAAGATAAAAAGAGTTCTGGATGATAGTTACATGACAATGTAAATGTATTTAATTAAGTGTACGCTTAAAAGTGTTTAAGATAAAAAAGTCTTATGTGTAATATAACACAATAAAAAAGAATCACATAACATATATACATATATAACACTTAGTATTGTTTTACATATACAATAGATGATAAATAAATAATTACTAGTAGTAATAGTAATCAGTCTCACTGGGTTAATATTTTTCTGTTTTGTCTTTGATAAAAAAAGATCTTTTAATTACATAAATTCTCAATCAACAGAAAAGCCTAAATAGCATAATAAATATTTGTATGTCTTTAGCCAAGAGTCATCAAAGTTAACATTTTGCCATATTTGATATATATGTGTATCTATATATGTATATAATACATATTTGTAGATGTATATATGTGTATGTATTTGATTTATGTATATTAGAATTTTATGTCCTGCAAAAATATTTTTGCTGGCTCATGTAAAATAAATTGCAGAGATCATTGCATTTTTCCTAAATATTCTACCATGCATTTCTTAAGAATAAGAACAAAATGCTACATAGTCAGAATACTATTATAATAACTAAGAAATTAATAACTATTCCTTAGCATCGTATGTTAGAAATATACCAATAACTTCTGTAATTCCCAAAATGTCTTTAATAGATGAATTTTTTTTCAAACCAGGATCCATTCAAGATTCCTGTAATGCACTAGGTCGTTATGTTTCTTTAGACCCTATTCTAGTTTAGTCACAACTCCTCATGTTTGTTTTTCTGCATAGCATTAGCTTTTTGAATAGATCAGTGTAGCCATCATGAGAAACGTCCTATATTTTATGTGCATGTGTGTGCTATTTTTTTTTTTTTTAATGATTTCCTTATGGCATGGTTCATCTTGTTCCCCAATGCCCTCTATTTCTATAAATCTGAAAGTTAGTTCTAAAGCTTTAATGAAATTCAGAGGAAACATTCTTGACAGGAATTCGTCACCAGCGGTGTTTTGTATTTACTCACAACAGTTACACAAAGGCAGGTTGTCTTCTCATGAGCTTGCTAAGACAGAGCACTGGGTAAAGAGAGTGTCAGGCAAATCTCTAAATTGTGAAGAATATCTAATTTCCAGGCAACCTATAGAATAACATGTAGGCAGAGCTTGTCTTACCTCACTCAAATAGCTTTAGCATTCTTTGGTCTTTGACTAAATCATTATTTCATTGGAGATTTAAAAATAGTGACGAATTAGAATTCTTCCAAAAATACAAGTTGGATGTTGAATTCTTTCCTTTTACTTATCAATTTTCAGAGTCAAGATTGGGTTTAATTGTCTCTTCTAATGGTGGCAAATCAGATTTACCTGTCTTTCACTTTTAAAATATGGCATCTACATATTTAGCAATAGATTTTATTGAATGTTCTTTATTTCTCCCTCACTATTCTTTATTGAATGTTCTTCCTTCCATTATAGTCTACCTCACTGGTCCATGCAAAAAAGGACTCTAATAAGCACATAAAGCATACTCCTGAGAAGACATTCTACTGATTTTCATTCTTTCAATGACAAATATCAAATAGTTGCTCAATGTCAAGCACAATGTCAACTCCCAGATCTATAGAGAGATTAGAAACTAGATAATCTCTGCCTTTTAGGTTTTCCTTATGGTTCAATTAGAAACTATTATATTTTTTAAAGGGAGTCAGCTGATATTTCAAATGTGAAAGAAATAAGCTGTGGGCTGTCACAAGGTCATTAAAAAGATACACATAGTTACATTTTCTTAGAAAAGGAACATAGAATAAGGTCAATTTTAAAAAGGAACTTTTCTGGATAATACGATGTGGTTGAGTGGCTGCTATGTTGCAGATTAATTATAGAATTTTGCTGGCATAACGGGTCATGTTACCTTCCTGAAAAGCTGTCACTACAATGAAGACTTGAAAATTACTCAAGCTGGGGCGGCACAAGTGGCTCAAAGGAGTAGGGTGCTGGCCCCATATACTGGAGGTGGGGGTTCAAACCCAGCCTGGGCAAAAAACTGGAAAAAAAAAAAAAAAAAAAAAAAAAAGAAAAGAAGAAAATTACTCAAGCTATATTTCTATTCTTAGAAATCAGGTTTAATGGTATTTAAAACATTTTCTATAATTGCTATTACTTTTGTCTTTTTAAATATTAGTTATTTAATTTTTTAGATAGCATACTATTTTACACCAAAATAACAGTAAAGTACCATTGTATATTATCTTTAATACAGTATTAAGCAGTTCTTGTATTTTACCAAGGTTTTCATTTTGACAATGATATAGAGGAAGAGAGAGATTGTTTTCCTTATAACTCATAACATTTGCCTTTACAGATCCATACTCACTTTTAGACAAAGAAATCAAAAAATAAGAGGCTAATAAATCTCCAAAATCTTAAAGTTTATGGATTCATGAAATACTTTTTATCTAGTCATACCATCTCTTCTTTGATTTGATTTGTAGAATAATACTGAGAATGTTAGCATTTTTCTTTTTTATTCTCTTCCCCTTGGTGATATTTCAATGACACACAGGTTTGAAAAGAAAGCAGATGAAAACAACTCTTTAGATTTATTTCTGAAAATAGCTTTCACTATTTTCCTCATAATCATGAAGAATTGAATGAATAACTTATGGGCATTCATTAAAATAAGAACTCTGGGAGAAAATCTGATTTCAAAATGTCTTCAAAGAGGCAAGCTGGCTGCTTTCCTCCTTACAAAGAAACTAAAGACACATATATAGCACCCAGCTCCTCTACAACAAAAACCCAGAGCTCAAATATGAAGATAAGATAGTGCCCAGGGCCATAGAAAGGTGGAAAACCTCTGAGCCTAGGGTAGGAGAATTGGACCTTCAGATCAATTACACCCCTTGCCCACATTCTGCCAGGTATCACTGCATGGAAAATGTCCCTTCGACTCACAGTTCCTATACTAGAAAAAGTGAAATGGAGGTGATCAACCAGCTTTTTCATCTTCTTTGGTTCCCTTTTGACTTCCTGCAGGAGACATATGCTTGCTTTGCCCATGGATAGCATCACGACTACCTAAAAGAAAAAAATATCCCAAAGGGCAGAGAGAGGCAAACAGGGAAGGTGGGACCACCATCCCCAGCCTGGAAACTCTGATCTGTATCTCAGCCAAAGGAAGTGCCAGCTAAGAGTGTCTGTAAAAGGTACATTTCCCAGATTCCCTGGATATGAACCCCTATTCACTGCCAGATTATTTTACCCTACTGATATAATCCCTTTGGGGAACCCTCTTCCAATTTGGGACAGGCAGTGTTCCCACCATTACTTGAGCTGAAGTGAACCTGGGCTTAAGGTGCCCCCTAGAGCTGAAAAGGGGGCAGAAACCTAGCTGTTGAAGGCGCATTAAGCAAATATATTTAACAAAAACAAAACAAACTGGATAGAGGAAACTGGAGCAAATAATTAATTCTTTAATACAAAGACATAGAAGTATATTATTCAAAAGAAATATCAGCAGAGAGCCATGTCCTCTCTGAAAAGGACAAAACAAATATTCAGTGACTGATGAGATAGCAATTCGTGAGCCCTTCAACTAAAAATTCAAAACAGCAATTTAAAGGAAATCCAGTGATCTCCAAGATAACACAGAAAAGCAATTTAGAAATTTATCAGAGAAATTTAACCAAGAGGTTGAAATAACAAACACAAAATCAAATAGAAATCTTGGAACTGAGAAGCATGTTTACTGAACTGAGAAACTCTATAGAAGCTCTTAACAGCAGAAGGAATCAAGCAGAGGAAAGAATCAATGAACTCTCCAATTGACTATTTTGAAAATATACAATCATAGGGAAAAAAAGAAAAAATAATGAAAAGGAATGAAGACCACCTACAAGATAAAGAAAATTACTTCAGAAGAGCAAATCTAAGAATTATTGGTGTTTAAGAGCAAGGCATAGAAGCTTATTCAAAGAAATAATAAAGCTTTCCAAAACTTGAGAATAATATAAATATCCAGGTACAGGAAGGTTATTAGAGCACTAGACACATTCAATTCAAGTATGACTACCCCAACACATTTAATAATCAAACTGTCAAAGGTCAAGGACATCAAAGATTTTCAAAGCAGCAAGGGATAAGAAGCAAATAACCTATAAAGGAGTTCTAATTCATCTGACAATAGTCTTCTCAATAAAAACCCCACAGGTCAGAAGGGAGAATAAAGCTATTTTCAAGTACTCAAAGAAAAAATATTGTAACTCAAGAATACTGTATACTACAAAATTGTCATTCGTATTTGAAGTAGAGATAAAGTCTTTCACAAACAAACATAATTGAGAGAATTCATTGCCACCCAACCAGTCTTATAAGAAATGCTGGAGAGTTTTTTAAGATGAAAATTAAAACAAAAACCCAAGAAACACTGATGTGCAAAAGAAAAGTTTTCAAGGTATGAAATCCATTGATAAAAATAAGTACATGAACAAGCTCAAAATACTCTATTACCTTATTTGTGGTGTGCAGTCTACTCATCTCTCTAGTGTGAAGCCTGGAGTTGCCTACCAGACAAAGCAATCAAAAACAATAACTTAGAAACACATTAAGTTGAGACAGCTTAGAGTCAAAATGTGTATGTGGAGGGGGGGGGCATAGAGATAAAGTGTGGAATTTCCTCTGTGTGTGTGTGTGTGTTTATGTGTGTTGGCCTTTTAAAAATTCTTTCATTTGTGTTCTACAATAATTTGTTTTTCTACAAAATGTTTTTCATGGCAACCGCAGCACAAAAACCTATAATAGATTCATTAAAAATTAAAAACAACAAATTAAAACATAGTAGGATATTGATTTAACTATAAAGGAAGAGGAAAGGAAGGTAAGAAAGGAAGTTGAAAATACCAAAACAACTAGGAAATAAGCAACAAAATGGCAACAGTAAGCAATAACACTCAAAGGGCCTCAATCTTCTGAAAGGCATGGAATGGGTGAATGGATAAAGAAATAAGACCCAACTGTTTGCCACCTTTCAGAAATGCACTTCTCTGGCTCCATGCCCGTAGCACAGTGGTTACAGTGCCAGCCACATACATGGAGGCTGGCGGGTTCAAACCCATCCTGGGCCAGCTAAATAACAATGACAACTGAAACAAAAAATAGTCGGGCATTGTGGCAGGTGCCTGTAGTCCCAGCTACTTGGAGGCTGAGGCAAGAGAATCAGTCATGCTCAAGAGTTTGAGGTTTCTGTGAGCTGTGATGCCACAACATTCTAACAAGGGCAAAATAAGCGAGACTTTGTCTCACCCCCCCAAAAAAAAGAAAGAAAAAGAAATGCACTTCTCCCATAAAGACACAAATAGACTGAAATTGAAGGAGAGGAAAAGATATTTCATGCTACTGGAAATCCAAGAAGAGTAGGAGTTACTATACTTATATCGGATACAATAGACCATAAATCAAAGACCATTAAAAAAAAGACAGACAGTCATGATAAAAGGAGTCAATTTGTAAGAGGATATAATAATTATCACTATTTATGCACCCAACATTGCAGTTCTCAAATATATAAAGAAAACATTAATAGACCTAAAGAGAGACATAGACTGTAATACAATAGTAGCAGAAGACTTTAACATCCAATTGTCAGCAATGAGCAGGTCACCCCAACAGAATATCAACAGAGAGGCAGCAGAGTTAAACTACATTGTACTCTAATAGGCCCAATTGACATTTACAGAACATTTCACCCAATTGCTGCAGAATACACATTCTTTGTTTAAGCACATAGAATATTTTCCAGAATAGACTATAACTTAGACTGTAAAACAAATCTGTACAAATTAAAAAAAATAGAAATCATATGCAGTATCTTCTGTGACCACAGTAGAGTAAAACTAGAAACCAATAATAAGAAAAACCTTGGAAAATATCCAAACACATATAAATTAAACAACATGCTCCTGAAAGACTGAGAGAAAATTTAAAAATTTCTCAAAACAAATGAAAATGGAAATATACCAAATATCTAAGGGATACAGAGAAAAAAAACAGTACTAAGTACTAAGAAGAATTTATAGCAATAAATGCCTATACCAAAAAAAAGAAAGAGCTAAAATTCATAACCTAATTATGTGCCTCAAGGAACTAGAAAAGTAAGGAAAAAAATAAAACCTAAAACTAGTGGAAGGAGAGAAATAATAAAGATCAGAGCAAAAATAAATGAATAGAGATAAAAATACAGAGGATCAATGAAATGACAAGCTGTTTCTTTGAGAAAATAAATAAAATTAAAAAACCTTTAGCTAGACTAAGGAAAAAAGGGAGAAGATTCAAATAAGATCAGAAATGAAAATGGAGACATAACAACTAAGACCTCAGAAATGTAAAGACTTAGTAGAGACTATTATGAACAACTGTATGCCAACAAATTGGAAAACCTAGAAGAAATCTATAAATTCCTGGACACATACAACTTACCAAGATTGAACCATGAAGAAATAGAAAACTTCAACAAACCAGTAATAAATACTGGTATTGAAGCTGTAATAAAACGTTAGCTTAGGATCAAAGAAAAGCTTAGGATCTGAGAGATTCACTACTGAATTCTACCAAACATTTAAAGAAGAACTATTACCAATCTTCCACAAACTCTTCAAAAAACTGAAGAAGGAACACTGACATACTGATTTTACAGCGCCAGAAGTATCTTGGCAAAAAAAGTTGGACAGGAGCACAACAAAAACAAGAAAACTACAGGCCAGCATCACTGACAAATATAGATGCAAATATCTTCAACATAATACTAACAAACTGAATGCAGCATAATGAAAAGACCATTCATCATGATTAAGTGGGATTTATCCCAGGGTTGCAAGGATGAGTCAACATATGCAAATCAATAAATGATCACATAAACAGATTAAAAACAAAAACCATATGATTATTTCAATAGCTGTTGAAAAATCATTCAATAAAATAAAATTTAACAACCTCTTTTGATTAAAAGCCCTCATCAAAATGGATACAGAAGGAGAATACTTGAAAATAATTAAGTTAGTCTATGATAAACTCATAGCTAACATCACACTCAGTGGGGGAAAATTGAAGCCCTTTCCAGTATTCAACATAATACTGGAAGCCCCGGCCAGAGAAATTAGGTAAGAGAAAAAAGAAAAGGGCATCCAAATTGGAAAGGAAGATGTCAAATTAGCCTTTTTGCAGCATAGGCAATATGATGTTTACCTAGAAAAATTCTGAAGACTCTACCAAAAAAATGTCAGAACTGCTAAACAGATTCAGTAAAGTTGCAGGGTATAAAATCAACATATAAAACCCAGTAATATTTACATATGCCAAAAGCAAACAATATGAAAAAAAAAAAAAACCTAAAAGTCATTCCCATCTGCAAAAGCTATAGAAAACATAAAATACCTAGGCCATCAATCAAACCAAGGAAATGAAAGAGCTATCCAAGGAAAATTATAAAACTCTAATGGAAGAAATAGAAGAGGACACACACAAAAATTGAAAGTTATCCCATGTTTATGAATTAGAAGAATTATTATTATTTTTTTAGAGATAGAGTTTCACTTATTGCCCTCCGTAGAGTGCATCACACAGCTCACAGCAACCTCCAACTCCTGGGCTTAGGTGATTTGCTTGCTTCAGGCTCCCGAGTAGCTGGGACTACAGGCACCTGCCACAACGCCCAGCTATTTTTTTGTTGCAGTTTGGCCAGGGCTGGGTTTGAACCTGCCACCCTTGGTATATGGGGCCGGTGCCCTATCCCCTGAGCCACAGGCACTGCCCAAGAATTAATATTGTTAAAATGACAATACTACCTTAAGCAATTTACAGATTAATTGCAATCTCTATTAAACTTCTAAAATGTCATTCTTCACAAAAAATAAATAAAAATTTAAGCTTGGATGGAACTATAAAAGACTCTAAATAGCCAAAACAATCCTGAGCAAAATGAACAAAATTGGAGACATCACACTACGTAACTTCAAAATTTATTATAAAGCTACAATAAACCAAAACAGCATGGTATTGTCATAAAAAACAGACCCCTGGACTAGTGGAACAGAATAGAGAACCCATATATAAATCCATGCATTTATAGCCAATTGACCTTTAACAAAGACACCAAGAATTTACACTGGGGAAGAAGGAGTTCTCTTCAATAAATGGTGTTAGGAAAACTGAATAACTATATGCAAAAGAAAACTAAACCCCTATGTCTCACTGTACACAAAAAATCAAAAATTGATTAAAGATTTGAATCTAAGGTTTGAAACTATGAAAGTGCTAGAAGAAAACATTAAGAAAGTGCTCCAGGACATTGGTCTGAGCAGTGATTTCTGTGTAAGACATTGAAATCACATTCAACAAAAGCTAAAATGGACAACTGGCATTAATCAAACTAAATGGCTCTGTACTGCAAAGCAAACAATCAACAAAGTGAATAGATAACCCACAGAATGTGAGAAAATATTTGCAAACTATCCACCAGAAGGGATTAATAACCAGAATATGTTATTAGGAGAAGTTCAAATAACCCAATGATAAAAAATAATTAATATATAATCCAATTAAAAATGGGCCAAAGATCAGAAATTTCTCAAAAGAAGAAATACAAATGGCCAACAGATGCATGAAAATGTGCTCAACTTCATTGATCATCAGAGATATACAAATAAAATTCAGAATTCAATGTCATCTCACTCCAGTTCAAATTACTTTATAAAAAAGACAGGCAATAACACAGAAGAAAAGATGGAGACTTTACATCTTTTGTGTTTACTTGGATGGAGGTGAAAGACATTCTTCTAGTAAATTACCACAAGAATGGAAAAACAAGTATCCAATGTACTCAATACTAATATGAAACCATTATATAAACAAATACATGCCCACAGGAAAGAAAAATGCAAATATAGTCTAGTGAGGGGGAGGAGACAGGAGAAAGGGGGAGGAGGGTGATTGACAGGATCCCACCTAATGTGCACGGTGTGAGGGCCTTCACGCCCCCTAGGTAAAGGGCTCAACTGCAACTTGAACTTTACCTTAGAAATGAAAACAATGTAACCTAAACATTTGTACCCTCATATTAATTGGAAATTGGAAATTAAAAAAAAAAAAAGACAAGCAATAACAGATGCTGACAAAGATGTGGAGAAAGAGGAGCCCTCATATGTTATTGGTGGGAATGTAAATTAGCACAACTACTATGAAACAGTACAGTGATTCCCCCCCCAAAAATTTTTTTTTAACTTTTTTTTTTAGAGACAGAGTCTCACTTTATCACCCTTGGTAGAGTGCTATGACATCACAGCTCACAGCAACCTCCAACTCCTGGGTTTAGGTGATTCTCTTGCCTCAGCCTCCCCAGTAGCTGGGACTACAGGCCCCTGCCACAATGGTAGAACTTCCCTGTGATCCAGAAATCCCACAAATGAGTATATATATATTTTAAAAAGGCAGTAGAATCTCTGTAAGTTGATCACCCAGAGAACTGTAAAAACTGCTCATCATATGGAGGTAGTCAACATAAGGAACTAGACCTGTTGTACTGATAGGTACATCTGGTGCATGTCCAGTCTATGAAAACTAGGTTAAGAAGGTGGTCGATGTAGGGAGGGGATCGGTTATGGAGGTTCTACTGTATATCAAAGGGATATCTGTACTGCCATGTTAATTGCAGTACTACTCACAATAGCCAAAATATGAAATCAACTCAAATGCCCACCAACAGATGTGTGTGTGTGTGTATGTGTGTGTGTGTGTGTGTGTGTATATATATATAATTGAATAATATTTAGTCATAAAAAAGAATAAAATCCTGTCATTAACAACAATATGGATGGGACTGGAGGCTGTTAAGTGAAATAATCCAACCGCAGAAAGACAAATATTGCATGTTCTCACTCATGCAGAGCTAAAATAAAGTGAAGCTCATGTAAACAGAGGCTAGATTGGTACTTACCAGAAGCTGTGGAAGGGGAGGGGGATGAAGGAAGAAGAAGGGAAGAATAAGAATAATGTAAATATGTATTTATTACAACTGATCAGTGCAATTAAAAATTAATAAAAAGGCAAATTATACATGTACATTTCACATTAAAAAAATAATCCAAATGTATTACAAATGTATGAAACAACCTTATTGAAAAGGATTGTGGAGAGGTGTTGCTCTTAATGCTTTTGAAAATCAGTGGAGTCTATTAAAAAAAAAATCCTGGTCAGCTTTCTCAATTTTCATGTAAGTATTTCAACATTGCCATCTACTCAAAATGAATTAACAACTCTTTTATAGTAATTACAGTATGCCAGCTATTAATGTCTGAATTAACTCAATGAGATAAAGACCATATCCCCATTTTATAGATGAGGATATTAAAGCAAAGAGAGGTTGAATAACTTTTCCAGTGCTCTACAAGCAGTAAGTGGCAGAGCCTGTGCTCCTATCTCTATCCAGTGCCATTTTTCCATGCAGTTTCACATGGCAAGTATATGGATACATAAACCCTTAAACCCTTCATTCTCTGGCCTTGCTCAGAAGAGAGGTTAAGAAAGTATTAGCTGTTAATGACTGTTTGAAGGGTATATATTGCTATATTCATTTTAGGTTTTATGCTTCCATATTACAAACAAGAAAATGCTCAACTGGAACATTGATCCTTTATAGAACAGCTTCAATATTGTGTTTGATATCCCTTTCATTGGTGGCAGCTACAAGGAACAGCCTAATAAGCCAATCACTATGTTTAACATGAAGACCTACTATATTATTAGCCTGACAGTGTAAAGCCCAGAGTGAGAAATACCTTTTAAAACTTAGTGAAAGGAAAGGGATTTGCTTCCCCTGATATTCCCTGATCCTTCCTCTAGCCCCTTTTCAACAGTGGTTTACAACTGTCCATATTTCTCTTTTCACTCTGGTTACCAGGAATAACCTGTGTTATTATAATATGTAGCTCAGTCAAATATGTGTCTTAGAGTCAAATAGGTAACTATTTAAAAAAATTGTTTTTTTTTTCCAGTTTTTGCCCAGGGCTGGGTTTGAACCTGCCTCCGCTATATGGGGCTGGCACCCTACTCCTTTGAGCCACAAGCGCCTCCCCTGAGCATTAAAATTTTTAAAAGCAGTTTTGTACAACCTGCAATTTTGTATTTTATATTCAATACTTTCCTTTTCTTCATGTCTTGGCTTCCTATTTCAGTTTATATTTTTCCTGCTCCACATTTTTATTACCAATTTTATCACCCCTTTCAATGTTTTATGTAAACTACCTCAAATCCCTCATGAACTAAGGCAAACCTCAGGGGTACAAGGAAGCAAAAGACATGATCTCGGATTTTTGAAACTCAGTCATGGTTGGGAATACAGCACATGGACAGAGAAACAAATTAACAAAGAAATTTAGCACAGTGTGAGATTCACATCAGTGGTATAGATCAAAAAAATACTCTATGAGTAAGGTCTGGGGCAGACGAAAAAAACTCAGGAACAAATAGAAAGTTGGCCATAAAGAAAGGCTAGAACTTCAACAATAGTAGTATGGAAGGGAGGAAGACTTTTTAAGAAGGTAAATTTATTGAATGGAGATACAGAAATGAAAATGTGGTTTATTAAAATGACAATGGCAGAAGATCATTAGTTGCCTGTTCCAACACCCATTCTCAGTTCTCTCTCATTTGTTGAACCTTGTAACCAGTCAGGCAACCAGATAAAAGATGACATTTTCCATTTCTACTTTGAAACTAAGTTAATCAAAGTAGTATGTTTTTGGCAGTGAAATGTAAGCATAAAGTTTTGTGTCACTGTATGAAACTTTGAGAAAATCTTAAAGAGAGAGAGTTTGCCCTCTTTTTTGCCTTTTATCATCCTACTTCTTAGAAGTCCAAGGTATAGTTGGAGCTCAAGTGATCATCTTAGAACATGAGAACAAGGACCACATGCTAGGAATGGTGAAACAAAGGGCTAGAAACAGGTGGGCCACAGCTGAATGTGAAGCCTTCCTGATGAAACCATTTGGTTAGAGTGGAGAATTTATATAGAGCATAATGAAAAATTAAGATCAGAGGTAATGTTCAGCAAACAAATGAGCTTCATGTTAATTACTGCAGGAAATAAATTTGATTATATATGATTTTTCAAGTAAAAATTTCAAAGATGCTTTTTCAGTTAATTAAACTTGCATGAGCTCATTTTCTGAGTGCAATTACATGTTGTATACCAATTGTGCATATTTGTATTTATAACAAACACAGAAATATCTACCTACTCTGTGTTTACTATTACTAGAAAAAGACTGTAAAATGACAGAAGATCAAAAATAATTGAAAGTAATAAAATAAATAAAATAATTTTTAATTGGGTTTAACGTTTTAATAGCAGCTAAAGAAATTAGAAATATGAGTTGAATGAAAAAATATTTTCATTCTTAACTTTAGTTTAATAATTCATGGAAGAATATATTGAGAACAGAATAAAAACTTAACAATACTATTTAGTCTTAAAATTAACTAAAAGGGACTACGGAAAACTACTGTTCAAAACGTTGTTTAGAAAACTTAAACATTAAAGTAATTACATAAAAGATACTGAAACTCATTATAAAAGAAATTAGATTTTGTTTTAACCAAGAATGTAAACCATATCAAGTTGAATATTATTTTTCAATTTCTAATTTTGTAAGCAGAGATCTATAATTAGTTCTTAAGACATTTTTTCTTGGTGAAAAACATGAAATCACTATTTTTGCTTCCAAAAGCCTATTAAAGAGATTTTGTTTATTGTGAAATGCAAAGAAGACAAGATTATACTTTGAAATCTCCAAATTTGGTGATATTTCATGTCTAAATGAGTAAAGCTTTTTTTTTTTTCTTTCCATAATTATTTTATCTTTGTTTGAAAGCCAGGTTTATCACATTGCAGGGTTCTTATGCAAGCACCACAAAAGTGAATGAATAGTACTTCTGCTATAAAACCTTTCCCTTCTGGCGGAGGTCCTCAAACTTTTTAAACAGGGGGCCAGTTCACTGTCCCTCAGACCATTGAAGAGCCGGACTATAGTTAAAAAAAAAAAAAAAACTATGAACAAATTCCTATGCACACTGCACATATCTTATTTTGAAGTCAAAAAACAAAACAGGAACAAATACAATCACACCGCCTCATGTGGCCCTCGGGCCATAGCTTGAGGACCCCTGCATCAGGTCATTAGCTGGTAGAGAAATACAAACATAAAGTGGCTGCCAAGAAACAGCAGCCACTGGGAAATCTGCATTTATAAGAGTGTTATAACTAATTACTAATAAATACATTGACTAATGAGGCTAACCTCAGCCAGGCCTTTTAACACTTTCAATTGTTCACTTTAAATTATGTAATACAAATTTTATTGGATTATCCTGGATTATTTCTATGTCACAAAGCAAGAACAGACACCAAATCTAGATATGCACAAAAGTATAAATTTTAAAAATTTGATTGCTTAACGTTATGCAAAGCCAAGTTATAAAAAAATACTTGCATAGCAGTGTTGCTATTTGGAGAGGATGAAAAGTAAACTCACAATTAGTAGATAGTCTCAGACTGTTTAGAAAGAAAGACCTGGGAATTTCACCTTAATTCACCAAGATCCACTTTCTAGCTTTACAGAAGTTTGTACTCAGATATAAACTTCAGAACTTTGAAGACACATTAGGACGAATGGCTAATACTGATGCTTTTTCCAGTTCCATGTAGAAAACATACCTTGAGAAAGTGGAAAGAAATATTTAAAATATAATGCACAGAATTCACATATTTCCTATTTCATCATAAGTATAATGTATATTATATAACATATATTATATATAGTGTATATTATTAAAACAAGTAATACATAGTTGGGATGTAAAATAAACTGAAATCTTTTCCTTCATTATTTTGTATCTTGCTTTTTCCTTTTCTTTTAAATCTTCCTGCCAGCAGATGTGGCTCATGTCAGTACTCCTAGCCCTCTGGGAGGCCAAGATGGGCGGATTGCATGAGCTGAGGAGCTTGAGACCAGCCTGAGCAAGAGTGAGACCCCATCTCCCAAAATAGCCAGGTGTTGTGGGGGGCACTTGTAGTCCCAGCTACTTGGGAGGCTGAGACAAGAGGATCACCAGAGTCCAAGAGCTTGAGGTTGCTGTGAGCTATAATGCCATGGCATTCTACTGAAGGCGACAAAGTAAGACTGTCTCAAAAACAAAACAAAACAAAATTCCTTGCTAATTACTTCATAATATTGATGACTAGGAAGCTTCCCAGTTTTACATGAAATGTAACTGAAAATTATAGTATGTGTATTAGAAGACATACGGTCCAAACTATGGCAAGTAGATAGTTATAAGAAAATAATTGATTAAAAACAGAAGACATTTAATAAAAGGTTCTGACCAATGTTTTCTGTGGTTTATCTAAGGGAGAAAGCAGAGTTGAGACATGAAGGAAGGTTTGTAGATGAAAGAGAATTAATTGTCTGAAAATAAGTAAATTAGAGTAAGAATGCCAAGCAGAAAATCTGAAAGCTACCTCATAATCTTTTTCATTTCACTCAAATCACTGAGTTCTGAGGATCCCCAAACTCGTAATTCCACATTTTGTGTATCCTGCATCTGTATGGGTGACCCATCTTCCTCCTGCTCCTGTTAGTAATATTTGCAAGTGAGGGCTTATCAGAGGATGGTGACTGATGGGGAAATAAGTAGGATAAAGAGGAAATCAAGGAGCTGAGTTGTTTTACCTGAAGAGACGAAAACTATGAAGAGAACTGTGTTAGCTGTCTTCAATCCTACCTCCTAGGTAACCACTATCCTGTCTTGCAAAAATATAGGTCAGATTTGACTGTTTCTAAAACATATATTAAATGGAGCCATTCAATGGTATTCTTTTGTGTCTGGCTTTGCTCAGTGATTTTTTTTTTTGTAGGATTCACATTGTTTTGCATAGTTGTAGATTATGAATTCTAATTGCTGCATGTATAGTGGTTTATTGTGTGAATATATTACACTTTATCTAATGGACTGTTGATGGGCATTTGGGTGGTTTCCAGTTTGAGACTGTTTGAATGATACTATAAGGATCATTCCATTAATCATCTTCATTAGTGTTAAACATGTGTGTGCATTTCTATTGGAGATATACCTAGGAATGAATTGCGAGCCATGGGGTATATATGTGCTTAGTTTTGGCAGACACTGCAGAATGATTATACAAATTGGAAAGGCAGACTGGGTGGTTTACTGTTTTGATTTGGTCCAGAGGAGAGGGGCAGAGGCACTTTGCTCCAGCTAAAGCTTGCCTAATGCCCCTTATTCAAGCTCAGACTTGCTAAAATTTTAACCTATTAGAACTTGTGGTTAACCAAAAACTGTTAGCCACAAGTTCCTGCTTCAGAGGGCTGGAGATGTTCCTGGAGCCTTCACAGGTGTATTTAGGCTTAAGCTCCAATTTATAGTAAACTTTATTTCAATAGTAAAAATCATTTCCAGGGGTGGATATTTAAAATGCTGCTGCTACATTTGATGCATGATGTATGCAAAGCTGTTGTGCAGGTGCTAGAAAACCTCTCCTGCACCTGCTTTGATGTAACTCTTCCCAGAAGGCTATGTTAACCGTGTGACGAAAATGTGTCAAACGGTCTATAAAACCAGTGTATGGTGCCCCATGATTGCATTAATGTACACAGCTTTGATTTAATAATAAAAAAAAAGTCCTATACCACCAACTCTTATATTACCCACAGGGAGCAGCCAGAACTCTTGTGTTCTTGGTGCTGGCTCTCTTGTGCACAAGCAAAATTAACTTTTTTCTTTGCTGCTATGTCTGGTGATCTCTCTTTATTTCTCTCCTGGGAAATCATAAGAATCCAGGGGCATTGATAACTTTACTAGTTTACATTTCCACAAGCAATGTCTGAGAATCCTGGTGGCTTCGTATCCTTGTCAACATTTACTATTGTGAGTACTTGAAATTGTAGCTGTGCTAATGGATACTTTATAGTCAGAGTGATCTTTCAAAACCACAAGTGTAATTGTATCTTTTCCTTTCTGAAAGCAATGTCCCATGGCTTCTAATTTCACCTGGAATAAAATCTGAGTTCTTTTCAGAGCTTACATAGCTCTATGTAATCTAGCCCCATCCCTAATTTCATTTTATAGCACATCTCCTTTGTTCACTAGATTCCAGATGCACAAACTTTTGTCTTTTGAAAGTTACAAAGTGTCTTAAATTTAGAATTTTTGCACTAGATATTTATTCCAGCTCTTTCAGAGTTTATGGGGATTTTGATACCAATGTTATAATGGTTTATTTAAAAAGCCGATTACAAGGGGAAGATATAAGGAAACAAGATTAACTAAGGTGACATGATTTGAAAAGTTCATCTTGGTTGAAAAATAATACATTGAAATTTGAGAATGGTGAGTCCTTTGATCACTGCTTTGTTTTCCCTCTACATTTAAGCTTAGATTTACCATTAGCAATGATCAATCAGAACAAGTCGTGCATGCAAGGAGCAAAGAAAACTTTTCTGCATTAGCCTTTTGGAGTCACTGGGATGGAAGAAATTGTTGACACACATTCTGATCTGCAGACATTTTTTTTTTTTTTTTTCTCAAAGAGAACTTCCTTTGAGGAAGATGTGGTTTGAAAACTGACTGTAAATACTGTATACTATGATTTATTGAGACATGAAAAGCACATTTATCATTTTTGGAAAACTTTCCTTTTTGTCGTGGCTTTTATAAATCATTGTCATGCACTATAAAAGAACTATTGGCTGGTTCAAGTTTTGTTATTTCTATTGACAGATGTTCTGAAATTTTCGATTATATATTTATTGAAAAGAAAAGACTGACATGATTTTTTACCTTTCACTTCTTATAATGCTCCTGGTTTTACGTGGATTTAAGGTAATTATGGCTCTAGTGTCATTTATTATAATAGAAGTATAATAATTAATGGTGATTGTAAATGTTTTACTACTGTGTTATTTTGTATTATTAGGGACTGCCAAAGAATTAAAAAGGGAAGTAAGGTATCAATTAATATGTGTATTAAATGAAAATAGTAGAATAATTTTGGAAAATCTATTTCTTGAGACAACTAATGTTAACAGACTTAAGTCCTAATACAATAAGAGAGGTTAGATAATATCATAATTCAAGTCTTTAATGTACTTCCTCCATTAAGAAAACAACAACTATTTAATGTTTCTTTAAGAATTCTTCATATTGTTTGGCTGCTTAGTAGGCTTTGGAATTAAGATTTCAGGATTGTAGTAGACTAATAAAATGAACCTGATAGCTTTCTTTCCTTTTCTAATTTTTTGGAATAACTTGCAGAAGAAGAGAATTAACTGTTCCTTAAGAGTCTAGCATAGGGAGTGGAGACAAGATGGCTGACTGAAGCCAGCTTTCCAGAGGCTCCCATCCAGAAGGAGAGTTAAAGGACAGAAATTTAGCAAGTAACCTGGTGGATTAGAGCTGCACCAAGAGAGAAGGTTGAAGAACGCACATCAACCCCGCTGAGGTGAGCTGCAACCCCGACGATACAAACAAAAGGTACAAAATCTATACCCACGAGAATGGCTCGGAGTGCCCCACAAACAAACGAGCGGAGTTCAAAGGTCCTCCCACTACACTCCATGGGAGAGACCCTCTAAAAACTGGACCTACATCCCCTACTAGGGTGCCGCGGTGTTCTCCTGTCAGGCATAAAACTGTATAAAACTGTATATATTCTCTACCTGCAACTCTGAGCTCCCAGCACTCCCCTCCACTCTCACTCTGAGGTCTGGAGGCCTGTCCCCCAGGAGTCCAGATTCTTGGGTGATTTCTCAAGTGGGGTGGACAGTGCCTAAACTGCAGCTGGTCAATGCTGACTCTGGGGCATGGGAGTGAGGAGAGGACGGTCAGCTGAGAGGGAACCACACCAGACCGGGGGTGCCACGAGGTGCAGAGCAGCATCCATCTTTTAGCAACAATAGAGCTCACTCCCAGATGTTCTGAAGACTCACCCCCTGTGTCCCTGGGCAGCCAGAGGAGGCCGGGCATCTACTCAGGTGGCAACCACCATGGAACAGATCTGGGACGGAAACTCAGGCCCTGTTAGTAAAGGCTTTGCCTGAGGCATTACCAGCCTGGGTGGAGCGCGGGGACTAGAAACACACACGCAGAGCTGAGAAGGTCCCAGGGCAGGGCTGACCCAGAGGACTGCTTTACTGAGCCTAAGATGCACCCGGCCCTCAGGGAATCATCAGCATATAGACAAAGGAAGACAGGAGGCTAGAACTGACAGATAACCGAATACAAAACTGCAGGAGTAAAGACAGGGCCTGAGGTGCAGGCTCTGGGAATTCAAAACAGCTTCTCTTCTGCAGGGAAATTTAGCAGGGACAGAAAGAAATACCTGCAAAGTTGTTCTGTTCTGTTCTGTCAGTAACAGCAATCAGGGGCGGGGCTAGAACTGAGTGAACACCCCCCAGCCTCCATTAAATGCCTGAGATTGTCAGGCCTGACCTCCCTCTGCTAGATAGAGGGAGAGGTCAGCAACCTGGCTGAGAAGAAATAGATTTCCTTGTAATTCAGGCAGGTGTAAACCCCTGGAATATCTGTTCACTACAGGCAACTGGGTCAAAGCCCTGAGGGACTATCAATGACTGGGAGTGACAGAGGTGCAAGGTGGGGAAGGAAGCATCAACCTTCCAACCAGACTGATCTATTTGCTGGGTGGGGCCTCCTGACTCCACGGAGCACTGGAGCAAGCCATATCAGAGTAGTCACCAGACCCCTGCAATTCAGTTGCCAGACACCTTTAAACTAACCTGTGACAGGTGCTGACTGAGATAATTGATTTGCACCTTTTGAACTGAGCCAACTTCCCAAGGAATATTTAGGTGGTGCCCTGGGTGTGTGGTTGTGGGAAGGTTTGATTTTCCTTTTCCAATTGTTGTCTGTGGAGGAAGGGTGACTTAATTGCCCCGACCCGCGGGACTAATTCAGCAGGGACCTGGGATATGAATTGAGAGAGTGGGGGGGAACAAGAGACACGAAAAACCGAGGAGCAAGACAGGATTCTGATCAAACTCCCCCAAACTTTATTTTTCAACAGCCATATAAATACAAGCAGAGGAGAATAGGCCTGTGGGTGAGTTTAGGGTGGGGGTTTTCTGATAACAGGTGTGATGTTTTTAGTGTCTGGAACCAAGTTCCTGGAGCCAAGGGTAACAATGCCCTACTTGCCCTTATGCTTTCCAGCTGTGACTATTCCTGTTAAACTGGCTATGAATATTCCTGATAAGCTTATTCTTAGGTTTTTGGCTCCCAGCATCCTATACTCACTTCTATTAATATATTCCTCATGGAAAAAATGCAGTAAGAATGCCCTCACCAGATGCCAGCACCCTGCCCTTGGACTTCCCAGCTTGTAGAACAGTGAGAAATAAATTATTTTTCTTTGTAAATTATCTAGTCTGTGTTATTCTGTTATAGTAGCAGAAAACTGAGACAGTTCCCATGGAGACAAAAGGACACAGATTTTCAAGGACCCTGGGCCAGCTCCCAGATCATCTCCAGGCGCCTTCAACCAACATTCTAGCTCTTGCCTTTTCATGACACACTAGGCTCATGGGAGGCTGCACTGGCCTGGACGGGACCTACGCAATCAAACTCCCTGCTCAGTGTCTGCTTAGCTGGACACAGAACTGCATCCGTCCTACTTTGCTCGGAAGTGGGAGGCTTTGAAGATGCCACCACTTTAATGGCTTCTTGCTTTTCTTGTTCCAATTTCCGCTTGGTGGTGCACATTTTTGTAGCTACAGTGAACTTGCTATATATATTTCATCTATAGAAAGTCACCAGTTCTCTTCAATATTGTGAAAATATTATAACCATCACTGATAAAAATGCCATATTTATATTTCCTTATAATTCATTCTTTGTTTTATAAACCGAACATCCTTCACGCACTGCCACAAATCCACACAATGTCCTTGAAATGCACATTTTGCATTTAAAACTTAGATTTAGCTGACTGGTGGGGAAAAAAACCACAAACCCACATGTTGCCAGACTTCTCCTTGGTGCCCATGAATATGGACGAGCCAGAGAGAACATGTATATGCAGCAGCCAAGGTGGCGATTAGCTTGGAGGAGACATTTTTCTTTTCTTGTCTCCACTGGTGTAACTGATGTCACGTACAGTTGGAGAAAAGGGACTTCCTCGATTCGTCTTGCTCTATTCTGGCCCTTCAGCAAAAGGCTTCACGTTGGCAATTCCCTCCTTCTCCTGAACATTTAAGAGCCTGTGACTCCTAAATTATTCCCTGGCTCAGCCTCTTGTGTGCTTTACTAAGCACTTTACTGCTCTAATGTGATTCAGAAAGTTAAGAATCCGGGAGGAGCTCTACTGAGGCAGCGGCCTGGGGGAGCTGCTTGAAAATGGAAAGCAGGTAAGTGAAATAGCTGGCTGCTCTCAACCCAGAAGAACTGAGAAGCAGTGCGTGACACTACCACGGAGGCTCAAGAAGCCCTCCTCAGGCCTTGTGCCATCACAGTAAGTAATCTCCAGTAGGCTGAAAACGGCAGTGGATCCTCTGCCCTGGACTTTTAGGAGAGAGAGGCGGGTGGCAAGAAATGTGGCTGATGAGAGAATTTAAAAACCAAACACGTTTCAGAAGATGTCTTCTCTGGAGGGGCTCAGCAAACATGCGGCCCCTCCCTTTTAGCTTTTACAGTCACAATTACATTATATAATCAATACTGCCGCGAGGATGGGGACGCCAAGGCACCCTGTCTTTGGGAGTCATCTAAGAAGCATTAGATTGTTTTTAGTCAGTTGCATTTTTCCAGACAGGAAGCGCACACCATTGTTCTCATTCTTTTTGACTAAGAGTCAATTACTGACATCATGACCCTTAAGCCCTAAGTACCTCACTTTATATCTTCTAAGAACAAGGACATTCTTTTATACAACCACAGTGCCATTATCAAATTCAGAATACTTAACAGCAGTATAATGTTATTATCCAACACACAGTCTGTATTCAGATTTTGCCAACTACCCCAACATTGTCCTTTTGAGTAATTTTGTGTTTTCATCCAGGATCGCAGTTGCACAAGTTGTCATTATCTCCTTAGACTCCTTTCAATCTGAGGACAATTCTTCAGCCTTTGATTGTCTTTTAGGACATGGATATTTTTTGAAGCACACAGGCTCGTATTTTGCAGAACTTTCGTCATTATCAGTTTGTATATTTCCTCACAGTTTGATTCAGGTTAGGCATTTTGGGTAGACATATTTTGTTAGAAGGTTGTGTCCGCCTCCCTGTTGAGATGTATCACAGTCTGTGTTGAGAGTGAGTTCTAGTAGCACAGCACAGGGTCCCAGTGCAGCAGCTGATAATGCAACAGAGAATGAAAGAAAGGACAGGGCGCAGAAGAGCAACTCTGGGTCCCCACAGACAGACAGCAAGGTCGCTGCCAGGAGCTGCTTCAGCTGTGTTTCCAGGCAGACACCCAGCACCCAGACACCCAGCTACAGTCCCCAGAGCACCACATGACCCTTTCCTGTAAACCAGGACTTCTCCTCTAGACTTCTCCTCCTCTAGCCTATGGTCAGTTCCCAAAGTCCATTCTCACTCCTGTGCTGCAGATGGCTTCACTGCAGACAGACCTTCCTGATGTGAACTCGGGCAGCCAGCAGAGCTGTGGCAAGGCCACGTAGTGTTTGTGACAACTGCCATCTGCTTAGGACCCCACTGTGCCCCGGGACCTGGCATCCACTTTGTCTCCAGCTCTGCCTCAGAGCTGTGCCTTTGACACAGGGCTCCCCAGTGCTACCTCTGTATTTGCAATTGCTTTTCCCTCTAGTTATTCATTTGCATATTTTCAATCAGAATCTTATTTTGCTTCTTTCTGCTGTGTCTCTAACTCCCTCTCATCCTACAGTATTTTCTCTCCTCGCAAGTGTTGAAACATGTTCTAATTTGGAACTCATTGAATTTCACTCAAGTGCTTATTCCC
This sequence comes from Loris lydekkerianus, assembly GCA_963574355.1. Taxonomy (NCBI): domain Eukaryota; kingdom Metazoa; phylum Chordata; class Mammalia; order Primates; family Lorisidae; genus Loris; species Loris lydekkerianus. Next base: position 59,846 of record CAUYPK010124511.1, on the reverse strand, counting down.
ATCTTTTTGAATTTCTCATCTGCACCTGACACACAGCAGCCAGCCCGCCCATGCAGGAAGAGTCTGGGACACTGACCCCAACCCCCTCGTGAATCACGCCTCCCTCTCAGAGACAGCAATTTGAGCCAAATCTCCGCACAACAATTGCTTTCTGAAAACAGCACAAACACTCCTAAGAGAGCACATCCCTACAACTTTGTTGCCAACCTGACTTTTAGAGGAAAGGGCATTCCAATTTTGTGCACTTTGTTTTCTGTTTGTCTGTAGAGTGGACTGCTTGGGTTCAGATCCCAGCTCGAGACTGCCAAGCTATGTTCTCTGAGCTCCCCTTTTCCTCACCTGTGGATTGAGGATAATAACCTCACCTTGCAGCCTACTGTGAAGATGAATGAGACAATGCATCTCAGCAGCAAACAAGAGGACATAGCATTGAACTGGATTATCACCACATCACATTATTGCATAAAGCTACTGGGAAGCCCTTGTGTCTATGAACTTGAAGTTCTGCTCAAAAAACAGCTCTGCTAAATAAACTCCAACCTCTATCTAAGGACTGAAGGACTCTCTTCTACCATGGTTTTGAGGAGACAGGATGACCAAGACTTGGGAGTGTGGGAGGCATGCCCACATTCCCAAGTAACCGTGTGGGAGAACAATCCAAATTACAGAATGCTGAGTTCCAGCTATTCTTTGCATATTTGTAAGCTTCCAAAGACATGGTCGTGTGTCTAATTTTTAAACTTGTCTCACACATGCACACATACACAAAAACAGAGAAAGAAAGAAACATGTAGCATTTGCAGTGGCAGAATCTACCTAGAGTGTGTACAGGTGTTCATTCCAAGGTTTTTAGAACTTTGGGTAGGTTTGAAGTGATCTCAAATAAAAAGTTTTATTAAAAAATGAATCTTAAGCCAGATGCAGTGGCTCACGCCTGTAATCCTAGCACTCTGGGAGGCTGAGGCAGGTGGATTTCTTGAACTCAGGAGTTCAAGACCAGCCTGAGCAAGAACAAGACCCCATCTCTAAAAACTAGCCGTGCATTGTGGCAGCGCCTGTAGTCCCAGCTACTTGGGAGCAGCAAGAGGATCAGATGAGCCTAAGAGTTTGAAGTTGCAGTGAATTATAATGCCACAGCAATCTACTGAGGGCAACGGAGTGAGACTGTTTCAAAAAATAAATAATAATCAATCTTGACTCCTACCTGTATGCATAAACAACTAATAGAGTGTATATCTAAATGTGAAACCTAGAAATAGAAAAAAAAAAAAAAAGCTTCTTAAAGAATACATGGGATATATTGTGGCTTTGGGGTAGGCAAAGGTTTTAATAGGACAGAAACGCAGTGAAAGTAAAGGAAAAAGTGAGCTACGCTAAAAAAAGGAACTTCAGTTCAGCAAAGGATACTCTCTTAGGAGAATGGAAAGGCAAGCCACAGAGTGAGAGAAGATACTTGTAACCTGATGAAGGACTTATATCCACAATACATAAAGAACCCCCTTCAGATCAATAAAAAACAGACAACCCAAATGAAAATGGGCAAAAGATTTCAATAGGCACTTCATACACATAAAAAAGAATATTCAAATGGCCCAAACAAAAGTATAAAAATGTACTCAGTTTATTTATCAGAAAAATAAAAATCCCCAGTGAAATACCACTACTCACTCATCAGAATAGCTAACATTTTAAAAACAACAATACCAAACATTAATGAGGCCATGGAGCAATTAGAATTCAAATACATTACCCATGAGTGGGAACTGGCACCATGTTGCAAAACTGTTTAGCAATAGCTATTAAACGTATGTTTACCCTATAGTAAAATACATAGATTCCTAAGTATGCGCCTAATAAAGATTTACATATGTTTACTAAAAACACAGACAAGAATGTCCAAAACAGTATCATTCATAACTTCCAAAAACTTGGAAACAATACAAATGTCCATGAACAGTGGACTGGATAAACAATGACGGCTCATGGATACAACATAGTACTATTCGGCAATAGAAATGAGCAAAGGATGACTGCACACATCATCAGTAAATCTCACAAATTTAACGTTGAGCAAAAGAAGCCAGACAGAAAAGAGCACACACTGCATGGCCCCATGCCCCGATGTAAGGTTTAAACCCGGCAAACTAACCCGTGGTGCTGGAGCCTTTGGGGGGTGGTGACAAGGAGAGGCAGGAGGGACCTTTCAAGGTGCTGGGAATGTTCTGCATTTTGATCCCCATGCTCGCTACGTGGTAAGTTCACTCGGTGAAAATTCGTTTAACTGCACACTTAAGACTTGTGGACTTTTATGTGTGCTTTACTTCAACAAAAAGTTTGCCAAACTTAAAGCAAAAAAAAACAAAAAACCTTGTTTTCTGGGTAGGGGATGAGAACAAATGTGGACCTGAAAGAGCCAGTTTTTCAAGATGGATCCTGGGCGGCTAAAGGGTACTAAATTTTCTTTTCTTTCTTTCTTTTTTTTTTTTATTAATATTAAATCATAGCTGTGTACATTAATGCGATCATGGGGCACCATACACTGGTTTTATGGACCGTTTGACACATTTTCATCACACTGGTTAACTGGCATTTTCTTAGTTATTGTGTTAAGACAATTATATTCCACATTTACTAAGTTTCACATAAGGGTACTAAATGTCCAATAGAGCCAAGCAGCCTTTGCCAGCTCAAGGTTGTACAGCACTCTCGAGTTGCCCAGAATCGCCAAAAAAATGAGACACCTCCCGGACTCTCAAAGTGTGCCTGAACCAACCAATCAGGGCTCTGCAGTACCGACCAATCAGAGCTTAGCTCTGTCAACTAATCAGAACTCAGCTGCAGTGACCAATCGCATCTCAGCTGCATCAACTAATTGGAACTGAAGTTGGAAGCCCTTTATCTGCATAATTAGACCTGATTGGGAGCTCGGGTGGGAATACTCTATAAAAGCCAAACCCTCTGCCTGCATCTCCCTGGTGTGCAAATCATTCCCTGGACTAGAGTTAATATCTTTCAAATTCTTCTTCAGAAAGACGTCCCTTCACAGGCTGATAAGGTAATGGTAGTCACGTGAACATAGAGACACCTGTGGTTTGCTTTGTATGCTGGAGGGGAAGAACAAAAAGAGGAAAGGAAAGCACGGGGGAGGGCGGGGTCAAGAAGGGGTAATTGGGAAAGGGCTAGACCCTAAGTCAAAGTCACAACTGTCTTCTTTTAACCACTGCGTCTTTTACCCAGCTTGCCTGCAGCCTAGTCATTCCTTACCCTCCAGAAGTTCTTACTCAGCTCTGTATCTCCGGGCTCTCTCCTTAGTATTCACACAGCAGTAAGGGCTCAATAAATTGCCTTAGAATTTGTAGCTCAGAACTCACACATGATAGAAGAGGCAAAAGAAAATACAGATCCACTAGTAGCTGAATAGACCACAAGGTCATTTCAAATCGAGTTCTTTCAAAGGGAGGGCACAGGGAGCTGGTTGTGTTGCAACGTTTCGGTCTCACCTGGCTTTTCTGGAGGGAAACCTAGCTGCAGCACAGGGCCCGGCTGGAGACCCTGGGACCCTGAGCGCCACTCTTGAGATATGAATAGTACTAAAGGCCTCAGGACAGGCAGCCAAAGGAGCGAGGATGCTATTCCTGCTGCAGGCATGTTAGAGTTGAACTGAGAGGTCTGAAAGGAGGGGTGTAAAATAGCCTGCTTACCGGGGAGCTGGGATTTAATGGTGATACCCCATCTTAGGCTGGTGCCCTGAGGAGGTGGTGTCCCCACTCTTACCCCCTTATCATGCTGGCTACTCATGTGTGACATTGACCTTCCAAGCTGAGTGAGGAGGGGGTAGTTTCTGGGGCTAAGAATTCCTTCCCCAGGCTGGGCACAGTGTCTCACACCTGTAGTCCCAGCACCCTGGGAGGCTGAGGTGGGAGGATCACCCGAGTTCAGGAGTTTGAGATCAGCCTGAGCAAGATCAAGACCCCATCTTTACTAAAAATAGAAAAACTAGCTGGCCATAGTGGCAGGCATCTATAGTCCCAGCTACTCAGGAGGCTGAGGCAGGAGGGTTGGGCAAGGCCAGGAGTTTGAGGTTGCTGTGAGCTATGATGACACCATGGCACTCGACCCAGGGAACAGAGTGAGACTGTTTCAAAAAAACGAACTCCTTTCCCTTCCCCTTCTGTTCCAGGCTGAATTGTGTCCCCTTCCCATTCCTACATTGAAACCCTCACTCCGAGTACCTCAGAATGTGGCTGTATTTGGAGATGGGGTCTTCCCAGAGCCAAGTAGGGTAGAGAGGCCATCAAGGCATGCCCTCCTCCAATCTGACTGGTGACGTGGGCACACAAAGAGACAGCAGGGCACTCACGCAGAGGAAGGGCTGTGAGAGGACACAGAGAGAAGGTGGCCATCTGTGAGCCACTGAGCGAGGGCTCAGGAGAGACCAGCTTTGCCAGCCTCTGGAACTGTGGGATGATTGATTTCTGTTATTCAAGCCACCCAGTCTGTGGTATTTGTCATGGCAGTCCAAGCAAAAGAACACCTGTCCTAGCCTTATCTCCCCTGGGCATTACACCTGCTCTAGGGCTAATGCTGATTCCGTCCTAATACCGACTGATAGACTGCCGTGTCTTCCCCGAGCCCACCCCCAGGCTAACTTTGACCAGCTGGTTTGCCCTGCTCTGTGGGTCATCCCACTGACCTCCCAGCACTGTCTCAGCCTGACTCCGCCTGGCCACTCCTGCCCCTTCTTTCCACCGCATCCTAGGTGGGCAGCCCGCCCATGCCACCAAGACCCACGGTCCTTCCTGTCTGCAGCCTTCAGGCCACGTGCTACGTACTTTCAGGATCAGAGATGGGGAAGAGGCTTGAAGTATTTAAAAGATGGCAAGAAACTAAGGCCCTTCTCCTTTCCCTCTCTCCACCCCCTCTGAGAACTTCCCACAGGTTGATAAATATTATTATGGTACAAAACAGAAGGTACAATTTGGCTCTATGCTCACATTTCACTCCTGTGGGTTAGTAAACCAGATGGAGGGCAGTCCAACCTGAGGAGAAGCCAGGTTCATTCAGAGTGATCTTTAAATGCTCTGAAACCTGGCACAGGTTTACTGATTCTCACCCTGAAAGCAGGAGGCCAGCAGGAGGCAGGTTTGGGGGGTCTGCTGTCTGCTCTGAGATCTTGTTGCTATTTTATGTCCCAGTCAGGATTCTTTTGGGGGTAATTGTTTAAGAGGAGGGATACTCCTCCCCAGGACAATGCTACCAGATAATCCCCGGGCTAGGCTCTTTAGCTCCTTTCTAAAAGGAGCTAAAAGAAAAATTCTATATACCCCTGTGCCCTTCCCTTTGGTTTTTGAGACAGGATCTCACTTTGTCACCCAGGCTCGTGTGCAATGGTGGCATGACATAGCTCACTGTAGCCTCCAACTCTTGGCTCAGGGGATCCTCCTGCCTCAGCCTTCTGCCCCTTGCCCTTTTAAAGACAGTAGATATTAGGATGCCAAGGCTCAGATGGGACTGCATTTGGAATCTAAAATTGTCCGGACAGTTTAATCTGGATAAAGACATACAGTTTCGACTCACCTCAATGCACATCTGATCCAAGGAGATGATGACTTCACAGCTGGCAGAACACAGCAGAGCCAAAAGGAAGCAGCTGACATCAGGAGCCATCACAGGATGGCTTATCTGAGGGCTTATCTGATGCTTGGAGCTGAGAAATTGAATCACGCTATGATGGCCCTCACAATTTGGCAGCCAGAGAACGGCTCAGAAGGGTGATCTTGAAACAAGAAACGCTGCTGCCTGTTCAGCACTGTGTGACTCTGTGCTGTAAAAAATGGGAAGTCTCTTTTGCATACTACTCAACTTTGCCAAAAATAACTGAGGACCCCACCCCCAGAATTGCCCAGTACATTTCCTGGCAAACATGGAAGTCGGTTGTGCAGCCCTCTGAGGATGGCCACACCGACTCTCAGTGTGATGGTTCTCAGGGATTCTGTGCCAGCTCCAAGGGTTTGGCCAACTCCAACAGCTAAGCTGGAAGCTATACTTACCAAGGGGGCCACTTTGTCAGTTGTCCTAAGTGAGTGACAGGGGAAGTGTCAGGGGATGCTGGGAGAGCAGATGGAAGAACTGAGCCCTGGAATAGCATCTACTGACCCAGGGCTTGGAGCAAGAGAGGGCAGAAGTTTGAGTGCACACCTGCTCTGCCATCCATCCCCAGCTCTGGTCTTCACCCAGGAGGAAGTTTACTCCATCTCGCAACCTGATGATTCAGGCCTGTTAAAGCAGCTGGGGTACAATCTCCTCTTGTTCCATACCAACCTGACCCAGGGAAGAAGGGGACACTGCCATAAAAGAAGAGCCTGGCCAAGGGACAGCAGAGTTAAGGCTGCCCACCTTGGCTCTAAGTCTTCTTAGAAATAGCTTTGAAGCAGGATTGTAATTACTCTGACTATGGTGCAAGATGCGGCAGTGATTAAGAAAGGGGGAAGTTTGTGCATTTCTCCTGGACGGGTCCGAGTTATGTTACGGTCTATTCTCTAACCCTCTGGCATAGAGGAGCTACTCAGTGCTACTGTTCTCCCTTTCCATTGCCAAGAGCCCCATTCTGAGTATCAGAGTTCACAGTGTCTTGAGACACGACCACTGTCATGTCCTGCTAATCAGATGGTTCCAGGACATGACCATCTGAAGACGCTATTGATGAAACATACTAAGCAAACTCAGACCAATGACAGATCACCTTGCTTCAAAGAAGGCATTCATGGAAGGGGTCTAGTTCTAAGCCTCAGACCTCTTGCTTACCAACTGACTGACCTTGGGCAAGTCCTTTGACATCTCTAAGTCTATTTCTCCATCAGATAAACAGGAATTATAATTCCCATTCTGCCTACATCACAAGATAATTATGAGGATCAAATAAGATCGTATATGTGAAAATGCTGTCTTACCCTTAAAGCTCTACATAAATAGGAAGAATGTGAAAAGACTCCAATGAGGAACCAATTCCAATTTCACGTAAATATCACTCTCAGGAAATCATCTCCTGCCCAAGAGATGTTGGAAAGGCATATTACTTTCCTTCTTAAAGAAAGGTTTGATGGCTCAGTTAAGGCCATAAGATTTTGTCATTATCTGAGGCTGCCTCGTTTGCATATAATTTGCATTTGTTTGCGTAATGGATTCAAAAGACTCTCTGCAAGTGTATAAGAGTAAAAGAAAATAAATGAATATGAGTGACCTTCTCCCACAGCATTCAAATCAAATATTCAGGGCATAGTACCCTGAAATATGAAATAGATTAACATTTAAACTATTGCAAACAAATGAGAAGATAGGTTTTAGAGTTTGCAGACAAGAATGAAACTCTTATCTGCTCCCAGAATTTGGTTGTAAAGAATCACATACTCTTACAGGTCACCCCATCCAAAAGATTTTCATGCCTGAATTCTTTCCTCTATATCCTTTACCCCCATTTTTCTTGTAGACAAAAACATACTCACTGCATTGTCTTTTAGTCTGTTCTAAAATGCCCCAGGGGACAGAAAACTTACCATCCTCTAACAAATTGTTTCAAATAATTCTGTTTAAAAGGGTTTATCATATATTGAATTTTTCAAGTCTTTTCTCCATGTTCCCCACTATGTTCCTTGTGTGGTCTGCTTCTTAAGGTAAATTCAAGCCCTTTTCTATCTACCAGTCGCATAGGTATTTGAATATACTGGTTATCATGTCCCTGAATCTTCCCTTATCTGGGTTAAAAATCTCTGGTTCTGGTACCAGCCACATACGCCGAGGCTGGCGGGTTCAATTCTGACCTGGGCCTACTAAGCAACAATGACAAAAAAAAAAAAAAAAAAAAAAAAAAAATTTCTTGCAGAGATGTAGACATAGAGAGAAGGTGGGAAAAGTTACCATTAACTAAACTGTTTCTATTCATCAGCAAACACATCAGTGGGTAAACAATAGATCTGTGGACCTCAGAACTTTTCATAAACTTGAAGCATCCTTACATTAGATGTTAGCATAGATTTATATACAAATCCCAAATAATTCTTTTTGTTGTTGTTCTGTCTTTTATTCCACTGGGTTTCCATGCAGTTCAACCCCGTGGTCACCTGTCTCCCCAGGGGTGACCCCAAAGAACTGCCAATTTCATGTCTAGTGAGACCCGTATTTTTCCTTTCTGTGTTTCCAGGTGATTATAGTTTAGAAGTGATTCGGGGAGCTGAGGATACCTCGTTAGGTTCTTCAAGCCCTTTCCTGGTGATAACCCCAAAGCTAATTTACTTTCTTTTAAGGATGTGCAAACCAAAATATGATTTTATGATCCAAATCTAGACATGTAATTGTCATTACAACTCACAGGCGCCAGTTGGTGTTAAACTAAACTCTTTTTCCCTCCTCTATATATTTAGTTTCGCTTCTGCTTTTGAGTCAAGCTTACTTTTTCCTCTGCCTTCAGATGGTTAAATTTATTTGCATCTAAAATGCTACCTGAATACTTTATTATATTTCACGGTCAATTTTACTCCTTATAATTCTATTTCCCAATACATGTTTGTTTAATTTTTTTACCAAATTATTATGCCACAATGTTCAAAGCCATGAAGGCCCAAAGTATATCCCTCTTCCAAGATACTCCCACCTCTCTCTGGCACCCTGCTGCCTCATGCACACATCAGAACAGAGACCTCGGTTCCTCTGATCCTGATTTTTAAAAAATTCCCAAATATTACAGGGGTACACACGTTTTGGTTATATACTCTGTTTTTGTACATTTCAGGTCAAAGTTATAAGTGTGCCCTTCACCCAGAATGTGTGCATTGTGTGTGGATTAACCCAACCCCCTGCCCCCTCCCACCTACTTGGTTTCTGTTGAGTTTTACTTCCAGGTATGCACATAAGTGTTGCTCAACTAGTTCCAATTTAGTGCTGCGCACATGTGGTGTTTGTGTTTTCAGTCTTGTGATACTTCACATGGAAGAATGTTCTCCATTTCCATCCACGTTGTTACAAGAGAAAGATACTAGATCACCATTTCTTACGGCTGAATGCTACTCCATGGAATACATGTACCACATTTTATTAATCCACTCAAGTGTTGATGGGCATTTGGGTTGTTCTCACATCTTTGCAGTTGTGATTTGTGCTGTTATAAACATTTGAGTGCAAGTTTCTTTTTTTAAATTTTTTTTTATAAAATGCGTTTTATTCTCTTTTGAGTGAATACTTAGTAGTGGGATTGCTGGATCAAAGGGTAGGTCTACTTTTGCTTCTTTGCAGTATCTCTCTACTACCTTTCATAGAGGTTGTACTAGTTTGCAGTCCCAATGAATAATTGATAAGTGTTCCTTTCTCTCTGTATCTGTGCCAGCACTTGTTGTTTTGGGACTTTTTTATTCTAACTGGAGTGGTCATGCTGCTCTGCTGCTGCCTTTGTAGTTGATGACACTTGCAAAGTCACCAGGTTGGACAGAGCAATTTCTGCTGATCCTGTCACACCTTCAGAGGGGACTTGGTTCTACTCATGGCCTGCTTGATTTTGTAGGGGAAAAATATTCTTCCTCCACCCTCCTAAATTCTGTCTTTTGTCAAGACCTGGAGAAAAAGCATAATAATTTTGTGTGATATTAATATTTTTATGTGGCAAAGGGGTCTCCATAGAAAGAAAGAAAAACCCCAAAGGAGCAGTTAGACCCAGGAGTTTATGTACCAATTTAACAAAGAGCAATGAATTGTTCAGATGTGACAAGACAAATAAAAAGGGAATTGAGCTGGGAGCAGAAAATTGTGGGAAAATGGGAAGTACTTGGGGGAAACAGATGAAAGAAAAGGGTTGTTTAAGTGAGGGCTGTCTTGACTCCTTGTCTGCAGTGGTGAGAATATTTTCTTTTTCCTGGGGTCACCTTTCTCACGAGGAATTTATGTCCGGCTTTTAGGTAAAAGTAGGGAGGGCAGAGAGCCCTTTCTTCACCTCCTGTTTCTCAACTGCCTTGAGCTCAAAATAATCAGTACACCAAAAGGGCATATTTTGGGGTGGTATGTTCTGATCCCCATCAATTTCAAGCTCAGTCGTGTCCCTTTGAAGCTGTACAGCCTTGTGATGCTGCTCCAGTCCTGACGTTCCAGAGCCTGCGTACTTCTCTGTGCAATTATTGACGGCAGTGTCACCAACAATAACAGCACAGTGTCTTCAAGTGGCATACACACCCTGGGTCTCTTTTCATCCCTCCAAGCCCCGTTCTTCTTGGCTTCTGTACTCAGGGGAAGGACAAAGTCCTTTTTTGTCTAATCCGGGGACAGTTTGCATTCCCTTCCTAGAGTGCGCCTCTTTCCAAGATGACTGATAATGGAAATATTATTTCCTTGGGGCCCTCAATGTGGCACTTTAAAAACTGTCTGCTATCGGAACATTTCCCCAAAGCTGGGTTTCACTGTTACTTATTTGTTTTTTGTGGTCATCCAGTTACACGTACATGCTAGAATGTGTTAACATGCTAGAATATTTGTAACTTTCAATTAACCATAACATCATTGCCATTCACTAACTTCACTTTCATCTGATATATTTTTAAAAGGCAGAAATGTTAAAGGCATCCTTAGGGCCTTTCCCATGAACTGTCAATGAGCATAATATTCCGAGGCAGTGGGATACAGGGACTAGAGTGAGTGCAGTGCTGGGAATTGGGGTTCCGGGATAAGCTCTCAACTCTGAAATAAAGTTGTTTTAATAGTGGTGCATTAAAATCAGAAATTTTAAAGTGAGTTTTAAAATAATCTAATATAACCCAACTATAACACAAGAATATGGGGAAAGGGCCAAGGGAGGGGAAGGGAGGGGAGAGATTAGGGTGGAGGGAGGGTAATGGGCGGGGCCACACCTATAGTGCATCTTAGAATGGGTACAGGTGAAACCTACTAAATGCATAATACAAATGTCTACATACAATAACTAAGTAAATGCCATGAAGGCTACGTTGAACAGTTTGATGAGAATATTTCAGATTGTATATGAAACCAGCACATTGTACCCCTTGATTGCACTAACATACACAGCTATGATTTAACAATTAAAAAAAAATGTAAATGCACAGTCTGTGGGTCTAACTGTCCCAAGAGTTGAGATTATTCATATTATTATTCAGCCATTTACTTTTAGCCCTTCTGGAACATTTTTCACATCCTGTCTGATGTCAGGCTTTTTATTGTGAGCATTGTATTAGATTAAATTCCTTTAGCCCTTGACAGTGAACTTGAGAGGAATAGATTTTCCAAACTAACAAAGAGGTAGGCAACAACTTCTGTAAATGGTGATGTATCATCCTTCCTTCACTCTTGTGAGCCTCAGAAGTGTCCCCATCAGTCCGACTGGGAGCATTGGTTGGGGTGGAATGGTACTGAGGTAAGAGGAGCCTCTGTTCATCCCTCTGCTGTGTCTGCCTTGGTGGGCAGGATTTGCAGCAGACGGGGGCGGCAGACTTCATGGGTTTCATCTTCTAACACAAGTACTTACGTGACCTTGGACAAGACTAGCCTCTAAGTGTCTCCACCTCTTCTGTAAAGGAGAAATACTCACTCCCTGGCTTACCTCTCAAGTGTGTTTGCAAACCGGGATGTTACCGGACAAAGAGGTTCCAGCCACCATCACTGTCAGCCAATATGCAGAGACGGGGGCAGGTTCACCAAACTTTGTCAGAAGGCCAGTGATGCTGGAGAACAGTGAGAGTCTCTGCTCCAAGACTGTTCTGCTTCAGTTACAATTCTGATACTTTTTATAATGAAACACAAGGAAACCAACCTAGAAAATTTTAACTTTATGTGATAGGAAGTAACATCAAAATCGTCTCCATTCTAACAATGCAAAATGTTTACACAATAGAAAGGTGACTTTCATTTCAGCAAAATATCTAGAGAATCATCAGAGAAAATGTCATATCATCCAAGTGACCTTTACTGGTGTCACAACACCCATTGTCTGTGTGACTACCCCCTCAGAGTCTCCTGAGATAAACAACCTCACAGTCAGAGTGAAATGTTGAGTAGATGATCTCAGGGGAAGGGCATGTGGGGAGGAATGCAGACGCTGCACTGCTTCAGCTTAGCTTCTCAGACTCCATCTTCTAGGCCACTTTTCTGGCTTCAGAAGGGTGACACATAAAGGGCGATGATGAATTACTTATGATTTCTAGGGTAAAGCATTTGACTGGCGCCATCACGTGTCATTTCAGTTCTGTTGTTAATGTTCTATTGTCATCCCAAATCTATGGATGAGAAAAGAAAGGTCAGAGTGGTTCAGGAACATGCACAAGTTCACAGGCAAAATAGTGGAAGCCCCAGGGCTCCTATCTGGCCCTGTGGGACCCCAGACCAGCAGCCCTGCCCCCCCGGCACACTTCCTCTCAAGCACCCCCCTTGACTGTGGCAGAGAGCCTCTCAGAGCCCCAGCCGAGCGGCGGGCAGTGAGCTCCGTGCGGCGGTGTCTGGGGCTCTCAGGCTTCTTTGGCCCTTCCAGTTTGCTGTCCTCCATGGGGACTCTTCCTGGCTCTCATTTGACAACCACATTTTCATAGGATGAAGGGAGTATTTGGAAGAGATGTCAGCCTTAGAAATTTAATCAGCTGGGCTGAAAGCAATCAAGATGCCATCTGGACAGCCTCTGACTTCCTGCCCAGAAGATAAAGACATCTGGACTTAGTAAATGCCAGGGATGCGCTGACTTGGTCCCCAGGCCTTGCGAGCCCCTTGTCATGTCGCGCAGAGGCATTTTCTTAATTGCACAGAGTCTACAGCTCTGAGCTTCTGTGAGAGCCACCAGTGCCTGATGTTGACCATCAAAGGCTGCCCTGCCCATGTCCAGTAAGCCCTGTGCGCCCAGTGACGTTCCAGTGCTAAGGACATGGACAGATTGCAAAGGCCACTGTAAAAGGCCTCTTGAATGACGGGGCAGGAGGTAGCTGCCCCAGGCCCAGTTGATCACTGTTGCAGACTCTCTGAATTAGGGCATATTGTGACTGGGAGGAAATGTTTGTACAGAAAAAGAAGCTAATTAAGGTGGCTCGCCAGGCTTCATACCCGGTTTCTGCTGCTGCTTCCTCCTGCGGGGGAGGCTCCCTCCTGTCACGTGGGATCTGCAGCAGCAGCCTCCATGCCCTGGGAAGAGCTGGAGCACTAGAAGGAAAAGGTCACGACTCTGCACCCAGAGCTTTCTCTGCGACAACATCTGAACATTTGCACGTTTCTTAAACACCTGTGTAGAGATGGCTTGAATCTCACGTGCCAGTTTCTGTCTATTTTAAAGCAGAGTCTGAGTCCTTCCAACAAGTGCCCAGAACCTCCAAATTTGGCAGAGCTGGAATCAACATACTCCCTTCTGTCCCCAACCTTCAATTACTTTCCCAGAGAGAAGCTCTATTTGTTCCAAGTATGCTCATGAAATTCCCACTCCATAAATAGCATGAATAGCACTGATAAAGCCTATTCCAAGCAGGTCTCTTTTAGCTCCTGAGTTGGAACATACTAAAATTTTTAGGGTTTGGGGGAAGATTTGCTGGTTTGGGATGATTTACATTTGAGAGATTTTAATTCAGAATTATGAAAAATATGTGTATAAATGTCTGCTGACTTTTCCATTCTAGCCTAAGATATTGAAACAACTATTGTTTCTGACTTAAGCGCAAAGCAAACCAACAGCAAGACCAGGAATATAGTGCTTTGGATGGGAACTGAGGGAGAGTTGGTGGAAACCTTGCAATGCCTCTGGCCTGTGTGCTCAGGAAAACACATCTTCATTCTTTTCTGTTGATTCTCTAAAAGGGGGCTTTTATTTCTTTGTCATTCATTTCACTTCCATTGCATTTGCTTTCTGAAAATCTTCTTCCTTTACGGTCAGATTTGTTCACATTTGGTTCTTGCTGCAACTGTGTCTAGCCCTTTAAAGTTTCTTTTCCCTCAGATTTTGATATTCCTTTTTAGTTTTGAACCCCATTTTCTCCTGTGGCTTTTCCTCACCCTATCTTTCCCTTTTATTCCTCATTCACCCGAACTTTGTTTCTGTGGGATGGTCACATTTCTCAGTCCCTGGAAGCCCAGGAAGTACCCACTTGCTCTCTTTCCTCTAAATGTTGTCTGGTAGGATCTCACTTTTCTGAGTCTTTGGGGTTGCCCAGATGCCTCATGGGGCCAGCAGCCAGCACTGTCACAGGAAACCTGCCTCTGAGCCCAGCTGTGAGCTTCCTCCTCTGCAGGGCCTGAGACCTAGCGGTCAGCTGAGCCCGGCCACTGGGAAGCACTGGCTGGAGGCAAGTCTGGGGGGCTGGGCTGTAGCCCACTGAGATGTGGCCTGCCCCACAGCCCTGATAATTGCCAACACGGTAGGCAGTTCAACTCTGAGGTGGTACAAATCTACGCGCAACTTTTTTATTCAAATGAGAGGTAAGTATTTGGAGCCCTTGGAAAAGAAAACAGGAAGCTGACAATAGTGCATCTCAGGATTTTCAACAAGAGACAAAAAAATCCATTTTATATTGCTCAGTAAGCAGCAACCAGCCATAAATGGGCATCAAGGAAGATAAGAGTCCTTGCATGGAGGCACAGTAGGCAGTGACCAAGTATGGGAAATTTGTAAAATTCCAGTGTATTTTTTCTCTTGAACAATTACTATAGTTCCCGTTGCAATCTATAATTAACAAAGCATAACAAAATTCTAAATTTCTCTTTTCACTTTCTAAATAATTTACTTTAAACAAATCTTCTTACATAACAACTTAATTTGTAGAACTGATACAAATTATTTCATCAAAGGACTCATTTGTGCTTGTACTAACAGAGTAGAGTTCCCCATAAAATTCCTTGTCTTGGTAACCAAACCTGGTACATTTTTCAATGACCCAATTTTTAAAAATTTAACTACATATGTCTTTATTTTGTCAAATGAGGTTGACTTGTATCTTTGTAATGTGCATGATAATGAAAAACCAGCAAGAAACTGAACAAATGACAAAAAATGTTTTCTTCATGTGGGTCAGTAATGTCAGAATTACTCACAAAATGCAGCATACGTGGAGAACTGCCCTTTGTAACATCTGGAGAGGTCAGTGGTGATGTCAAAATGGTGTCCTGATAAGGGGAAGTGCTGAGCTCCCACAATCAAGGTCTGTGACTAGGGATATGTCAGCCCCAGGCTCTGTTTCTGCTGGGGATGAGGTGGGAAGCTGCTTCCCAGGGCAGAAGAGAGCCCATTCCCCATCTAAAATTCTACTAAGAAAATAGACCTGGACATGTTCTACAGTTCCAAAATAGATGTACCTTTTGTTGGGTATCACTTTTTTATTTCTACTTTCATCTGCAGAATTGGAATGAAAAGATTGTTGTTGTTTTACTTGGAATACTAAGCATTTACCATCTGCATAAGAAAGTTCATAAAACAATTACCTTTCATTTCCCCCTGCTGCCATCCAGAAAATAGTAATGTCTAGCACATAGGCCCTACTATTAACTGTGTTAAGTGCTGTACAGATGCTAGCTTATTTAATCGTGTGACTGGACTCTGAGTGGTCATCTGCTTTGGTACCAGAGATAAAGTACGAGAGGGAAAGTGACAAGGAAGCCAGAAGAGGGGGAAAAACCATCAGAACAACCAGTTTTGCCCAGTGTTTTGAGGGAAACTTTGAATGCTGTCTCCTCCCCAGCCCGTGAAAGATGCCTGTTTAGTCATGGCCTCCCTGGAGGGCGAGGGCAGAGCTCCGTGGGAGATGCCAGCCCATAGCTCTGTGACCACAGCCCAGCCTCTGGGTTTTCTCCTGAGGACTCCTGTTGTCTCATTAAACATTAGTCCCATGCAGCCCCCTCACATCCTTCTGGGCAACACTGTCCAGTAAGAACAGGAGGAGCCATGTAGGCCTCTATGAGTCTTCTAGCAGCCCACATTAAAAATGTAAAAAGAAGAAAATGGCATCATTTCCAACCCCTCAAAACTATAGAACAGAAACCAAAACTGAAATAAAACCATCACTGCTTCCTCTTTTACATAGCTTTTGAATTTATGCTTTGTTTTTAAATGTTTGATTTTTAAAGAAATCCTGCAATGTGGACAGGAAAACAGGTCCTGGAAGAATTTACAACCAACTGCATCAAGGTCTGGGGAGCTGAGAAGCTGGAGTGGGGCTGGGATGGGGATGAGTGGGTGGAGGGCAGCCTCACTGCAGGGTCAAGGCAGAGGAATCCTTCAGTTAAGATGGAGGTGGGGACAGGGTGGTGAGGAGAGGGAGGGACGGAGGAGGTGGAGGAGACAGACCGTAGAAGGTCCCTGTTGCCTGTTTGAATCCAGAGAAAAACACCTTCCTGTATGGAGGGAAGGAGCTCCCAGAGGAGAGATAGGGGGCTGGAGGGAAGCAGGGCAGGGACGCAGCCCCTGGGTAGGTTGCTGGTAGCAAAGTCTCAGGGGCCTCTGGGGTCCTCGGCCACACCGGATACTATGTGGAACCATCACCCTGGGTGTTCCCAGAGCAGCTTCTTGTTTTGTTTTCTTTCAATAAATGACATGGCAGTAGCCCCCACCCCAAGAAAAGAAACAAATGAAAATAATTAATTTTAATAACATTTTATTTAACACAAATATAAAGATATTATTTCAGTCGTATAAAATTAATATAACTGATGTAAAATATTGAGATGTTTACCTTCTGACTTTCACACTATGTCTTCAAAATCTAGTGTGTACTTTATATTTATACCACATCTCCATTTTGACACTATATTTTCATGGGAAATACTTGATCTGTATTTAGATTTCATAAAATTTATAGTGGAAAAATTAAGTTGACATAATCAAGTTGCTGGCACATTTAAAAGTTTTTAAGTAACTATATGGAGTATCAGTTTCTGTATTCAAACAAATTAAAGTGAAATAAAAGTCAATATTCAGTTTCTTCCTCTTGCCACATTTGAAGTGCTCCAGAGGCACATGTGAGCTGGAGAGAAATGAAACTAAATAACCACAGGGTAGTGAGTTCAGATTAAACAGTGACCTAAAATTATCATTTATTTATTACTTTTCTCCTGGCTGGACATGCTAGCACAGGAAACTGCAGAAGTTTGGGTTTTGGCCCCCGGTGTTGACCGGCTAGTTCCTACACGGTTTGCAGCTACAAGCAGGTGTTTTGCGAATGTTAACCCTGCCACCTAGTGGCCGCTTTCTGAATGTCACATGGCGATCCCGGCAGCTCTGAGCCTTTCCCCGTGTGGCGCTGTGTCGCTGATGTGTTAATGCTGTTTTAGGGCTGCTTTCTTTATCCCTGCCCCCAAGAGTAAGAACCGAGTTGTCATTTCCCCTTTTGATTCTTCACAACACAAGGTGTTTGGAGGACGATGGATACCATCCTATGCTCTGGGAAGCCGACTTCGGTCCCATCAGGGTTAAGAGTGCCACTTTCTCTTGGGTTTGATTCTCTTGCAGCTCCCGAGTCTTCTGTTTGCTTATGTGTGTCCCTCTTCCAACGAACTGTGAAATCTGTGCAGTTGGGGTCCCTCTCTTGCTCGCGTTTGAGTCCCAGACCTAGTTTGGCTGTACACTCAGTCTTTCCAGGACTCACTCCTGCCACAGCGCTCCAGACGGGCCCCTTCTCTCTTCCACTCTCAGAATGAGCTAGGTCACCTTTATGTTTCTTCAGCCTTTGGGCTCCCCCTTCTTCCATTACATGTTCGGCACACACTTAGTACATGACCTTGCCTTGAACTTGGGGAATACAAAGTTGGAGCTGGGACCGCCCTAATTTTCATCAAACCTCCAGACCTCCCCACACCTGTGCTTGCATCTGATCCTCTCTAATGCAAAGCCACACTTGCCAGGTGGGCTCTGATCCTTGTGCTCTCGCTGGAATCACTGGGGAGGTTTAACAATGATTAATTCCTGAGCTGTAACTCGAAAGATAAGATGTCATCAATCTTGGGTTAGTTGAAGCATTGGGATTTAGAAAACGCCCCCAGGGGATCCCAAGCCATAGCCAGGATGGAGATGTGCTCTGCTCATCCTCCTCCTCCCGGCCTTCGCAGACTTCAGCAGGTAACCCCTTCTTACTTTTATTTCCAATTGTTGTCACTATTGGGTCATTTCCCAAATCATATACAATCCTCTAAACTCTTCCATTTGAACATAAGTATGACAAAGCCTTCATGGATCTAATATGTACAGCAGCTACCTGCTCTTTTTATCACTTTTCAACTCAAACTTTAAGAATAAGTTGCTCAGAGAGGATGTTTCTGCTTTCTCATCACCCACTTGCTTTTGAATCAACTCTGGATTGGGTTCTACTCTGGAGATGATCACCCTGTCATTCAAAAATCCTTACCTCCCTCGGCCTCCAAGACTCCAAGTTCTCTGTTTCTTTTCCTCAGGCTACCTTTCCACTGGCCTCCCAATGTTGAGTTGCTCAGAGTGTGGTGCTTGGCTGGTGTTTCTTATTTCACCCCTCAGGGTTTTCCAGGCCATGGGAGCTTAGAGCACTTGCTCAGAGGGTACTGTCTGCCCCTCCATTTCCAAATCCTTGTCTGGCCTGCCTCCCCAGTAGGTGTGTGGGTGCCTCTGATTTCCCGTTCCAGATGGAATTTGGATGCACTTTCCTTAGACTCTCTCCATAACGGTAATTCCTATTGTATTAATTTCCTGTCACTTTTGTACCAAATTATTGCAAGTAGATCAGCTTAAAACGGTGCACATTTATTCTCTTGCAGTTCCCAAGGCCAGAAATCTAAAATCATTTCCAATGGGTTGAAATCAAGGTGTTGGCAGGGCTGTCTTCTCTCCTCTCTGGATGCTTTAGGGGCAAATCTGTTCCAGCCGCTTCCTGCTTTTGGTGTCTGCTGGCGTTCTTGGACGTATTAGTCAGGATTCTCCTAAGAAGTAGAATCAGGAGGACTTAGGTGTGTGTACGCATAACTATATATCTACATCTACATCCATCTGGAATTGGATCAAGCAATTAAAGAGGCTGAGAATTGGCAGGGTCTGTAGTCTGTGAGGTGGAGACCTGGGAGAGCTGATGGTGTTCCTCCAGTCCGAGGGCAGGAGAGGACCAAAGCCTCTGCTTGTGGACAGGCAGGAGAAACTCCCAGTTACTCAGCCTTTTTTTTTATTCATGTCTTCAGTTGATTGAATGAGGCCACCCACAGAAAGGGAAGCAATCTGCTTTACTCTGTCTATTCAAGTGCTAATCTCAGTCAGAAGTAGCCTCCTAGACCCATTCAGGATAATAATAGCTTGCTGAATGTGTGGAAACCTCCTGGCCCGGTCAAACTGACATAAAATTTATTATCACCCTTGGCTTGTGGTCTTCAAGGCTGGCATCTTCATTGCTTTCTGCTCTGTCTTTACATCAATTTCTCCTTTGCATGTGTTAATCTTCTCCTGCCTCCCTTTCATAAGGATACAGGTGATTACACGTAGGGCCCAGCCAGATAATCCAGGATAATCTCCCCATTTGAAGATCTTTGACTTAATGATACTTGCAAAGACTGTTTTTCCAGATTAGGTAGCATTTACAAGTCCCATGAATATCTTTTGGAGGACTTTTTTTTTTTTTTTTTTTTAGCCTGTGACACCAGTTCATGCTATGGCACTTTTTCTGCAAAGTTTCTTAAACCAGAAATTTGGGACTCACTTTTGTCATAAAATTCTCCTCAATCCCATTTAATTCATCCACAACCCCTTATTTTCTGTCTTCTAAATAAATCTTGAACCTTTTCTAACCTGAAACATAATTCCTGCATTATTTTAACCATTCATTTATCCAAGTTGTAATGATCTCCTAATTTGTATTATTATTTGTTAAGTGTCTGCCTCCAGTCATTAGACGGTAAGCTCTGTGAAGCAGAACCATGTACATTTTGTTTGCCTTTGTTTACATTTTCTGCCATTGAAGGAGCTCCAAGTATGGTAAAGCAACCATTCAATGTTTTTTTCTTTGCCCTAAATTACTTTGTTTCTTTAAATAATTTATAGAGAGAACAACCCATGTACCAGGCATTCTATAATACTATGCTCATAGGATCTACCAATTAACAAATCATATAGAACTCCTGGCTCTAATGAAACTTTACATTTTAGCATGGGAGATACAAAAAGCATAAATACAAGCATTTCATATATGTATACTGCTTATATATCATTAGAAAGTGACAAATGACATGAAAAAATAGAGCAGTTCAAAGGGAGTTTGTATATACTTAAGGAGCTGAGGGGGTAGGTGAGTGATGCCCGTATCTTGGGACAGAGCTCCCCTCCCCAGGCTGAGAAGCTCAGGATGGTCCCCATCAGTATAAGCAGGATGAAGAGGCCAGTGTACTTGGGGCAAGTGAGGCAGAGAATGGCCTTGGGAGCCAGGAGGTGTTAGGTCTTTTGGGGCCGTGGAAGGACTTGGTTTCTCTAATGAGTGTGACAGGACCCACCAAAAGGTTTCTAGCAGAGAAAGAACACAATCTGACTTACATTTTCCAAATAGATCTCTGCTGCCTCATGGACCGTAGGGGAAACAGGAACCCTGGGGCAGTCATTTCTGCAACTGAGGTAGGAGATGAGGATGGCTTGGACCAGAGTGAGGACAGTGGAGGCTCAGATTTTGGAGATATTTTGAAAATAGTGCCAGCAGAATTTTCTGACAGATGGGGGGTTCAGGGGAGAGAAAAAAGAGAGAGATAGAAATCGAGGTATTAAGAATATCATCAAGATTTTGGCCCGAGCAACTGGAAGCTAGACTAAATTCAGAGTTTTGTCTGGAACTCCTACCCCAAACATCTTAATTCCCTAAAGTCACTGGAACGGCCCAACAGTGCTGAACTTTCCAGACAGCTGCATGGAGTTGTCATCCATCCTTCCCTGGAGAGTATCTGATCCCTTCCCTAAACTCACTCCCTGCTCCTCCGCCCTGTATGTGCATAGCCGGGGTCTTGGGGAATCTCCATGTTCAGAATGATGCTCAGCCCAAAGCCCGCTTTCTGTCCTTGACAGACAGTAACCGTGCACTCTGGACCTTCCTCGTGAGGTTGGCCGAGTTTGGGTCCCCTGTCTGGGGCATCCTCTGGGCCTCACCTTTTGTTCACACCCAGGCCTCTGGATGGCCCCTCCCTGTTCTAGTCTGAAGCAGCTGAGGTCATCTGGTAGCCCCTGGCACTCTATTGGCCTGGGTGGGCTGGCCACGTCCACTTTAGGTGACTGTGACCTGTTTACTCAGCTTCTTCCTGGATTGTTAACATTATCCCTGGTGGGGGCCTTCGGGATCATCTGCAAGACAGGCTCAGTGAGAAGGGTGTTCTATGAAGATGCTGTAGCTGTTACGGAATTAGGCTCCTTTCCCCCACGTGTGTGCAGTTATGTGAGTACGTGTATCGGGTGCTGCAGGACTTGGAAAAATGTCACAGGAGTCAGTGGTAAGAACAGGGTCTGCGATAGCTGGGCCTGGTTTGACCCAGTGGCTCAGCCCGCAGAAGGCACTCAGCGAGTGACACAGCAGGGTCAGGCGTCTCACGGTTCTCCCCCGATGAGATCAGGAATACCCCTACACTGGCATTGCTCCCAGTTTCAATTGCTGGGTGGACCCTGTGTTGTGTGTGTGCTTGCACCCGCACACGTGTCTGGGAATCCACAGGCCATGTGTATTTGGAATGAAAAATCTCGGGGGGGTGGGGGGGGCGGAGAATGAATTTAAATTGACTGGCAACTATTTATTTTGGAATGGTACATGTTTATTTAAGTCACCAGCCTCCTTCCTCAATGCAGTCACAAGTTCTCTCACCTTCCAGAGGCACCCAAATAACTGAATATTCAGAGAGCTTGTGCCCTGCTTCTGACCCTGCTCCAGATCCCCATTGGCCACTGAGTCTGGGCAGGAGCGTTCTGGGGCCAGGGCTGCCAGCAGCCAGGGTGGCCCAGAAAAGCAGTAGGCCTGGTCAGGTACTCAAAACCAGCAAGTGCTGCAGGCCTCCCTGGTTAGGGAACTGACAGTGGTGGAAATAGAGGGTGTTCTTCCGGCTACCAGCCAAGGTCATCTGAAGTGGAAACTGCTGATGAGGGGCCACAGAGGCTTCTCCGCTCATCTCTGAAAGCCTTGCCCTCACCTTGATTAATTTATTAATTTATTTCTCCTGTGAGCTGCTCTAATTCTAGAGGACTCAGGTGGAAAGGGTTAGGATGGTAGCCAAAAGCAAGGGGCTCTCCATATTACCTGTTAGAAATGCCTGTGACCTGAGCGTGCAGCTCTGAGCCAGCTTTGGGCAAAGTGTTTGGGGCTGCAGATTCAAGGAATATATCATTTGTTACAATGTAATCAAATTAAAGTTCAAGAAGGCATTTCTGGAAAATTTCTGAAATTTCTGTTTTCTGAAAGTGGTTGTAGCAAAACCCACCATGAGGCCTTTATGCTTCTGCTAATTGTTTAGTCTTGGCAGAATCAGAAGGATGTAGGTGTGACTTTATGGGTGTGTGAGCTCTGATGACAACATTTTCTCCAAGAGGTGACAGCCAACCCTGTCAGGGAACTGGAAATGTGAGTGAAAAAAAGCACCCCTGGGTTTTTTTTGGTCTGTTTTTGTGCAGAATCATGTATCATTTTCCCGTGTGCTTCTAGAGTCTGGTTGGTTTAGACCAGGCGTCCTCAAACTGTGGCCTGTGGGCCATATGAAGCGGTGTAAATTGTATTTGTTCCCATTTTGTTTTTTACTTCAAAATAAGATGTGTGCAGTGTGCATAGGAATTTGTTCATAGTTTTTTTTTTTTTAAACTATAGTCCGGCCCTCCAACGGTCTGAGGGACAGTAAACTGGCCCCCTATTTAAAAAGTTTGAGGACCCCTTTTATAGACCATGGATTATGAATGCAACTAGATTCATAAACAAATTTGGCTATGTTCAAAGTCCAATTCAGAGAAATATTAATGATAAAAAATACTTAAAAAAATTGAAATCAATCTCATTAGTGTATTTTCTAGTGATGGAAATTATATTTGAATACTAATATCCCAATTTTAAAGTATTAACTTCTACATTTAGTAGTTAGGTTGTATTCAATAAGAGTTTTCATTTTGGATTAAGGAATCTGTCTCTTTATATAGGCCTCTTCACCCCGAGGCTTACCTAAAGAATTAATCAGTTCTTATTTTTAGCATCAGTGTTATATTTATTCATATGTTATGATTTGATTGTTTGTTTTCCACATTTATCTAATTTCACAGGCTGTGAATTCTGTTTTGATTAACTTTGTAGCCACAGTCCCCAGACTAATATATTAATTAGAGGGTTAAATGTTTGAGTTAATGACCAAAATCATGGCTCAAAGAAAAATAATAGTCTCAATTTTGTTTTGTGTAAATGTGTAAATAGCATTAATAAAACAATTTCAATGTCAGGCACACAGCTTTTTCAGGATTAACTGGATTCAAAAATAGACATTATGTCTAAAAATTTGAGATTAGATGTTTAAGATACAATTATTGCTTCTAAATGAACTACACAGGTGTGAAATTTCTTCCAGTCAAGATTAGTTTAGGAAATAAACTTCATCTATTTGGATCCATAAGCTACATTGGGGGCAAAATATAATATATAATTAAGCTTTTTTCTAAACTTTCCTTTAATAATATTTTAAATAACTATTAGACAAGGTACATGTAAGATTGTTATGATTTAAATGTAGTCAAAATGTTTGTTTTATAATAGAGAGAGAATAAAATATGTAGTTTAAGAAGGAGAAAATGTGGTATAGCTGATGAATTGTCGTATTTGAGAATAGGTGATCAGGGTCTGTTCTATGACTTGGGTGAATTGCATAAGGTTAGATTATATTTCATGTTCGCATTTTATGAAGTTGATTTAACATTAATCAAGTTGCCAAGCGAATAGAGTGCACTGGCAGACCACTTGTGGAGGAAGAATTTGTGAAAGAATGACTTATTTCTGTTTCCAAAGAGATATTATCAGATGTTATCAGTGTTGAGAAAAATTAACAAATTGTTTGGTATGTATCAGGGTTGTAAATTTTTTATTGGATTTTACTATTGTCTATCTCCATAAAGCTTTAGCTTCATATTGTAGCCTGAGAATTAAACCTAGGTATTATTTTGCTATTATAAATAAATATGTGTGTAACTATGTATAGGATGGTATTTTTATCTAAAGACTTGTTAAAAATTCAACCATGAGAGCCATGATCAAATTACAGGGTTAGAATAAGGTCAAATGATGGTGAACATGCACAGGATGGGGATGGTGGACATGTTCCTTCAGGCATCATCCATTTCTTCACTTAAATGAAGACTGTTATGTAGAAAAGTAATAAAATACCCACTGTGCAGCGTTTTGCCCTAGGGTTAAACATTGTATACCTAGGGTAATCAGATTAATTTTCCCATTTATTGAATACTTGTTCATAGCTTTTCTATTAAATCAAATTCATTGAGATGTATTTTTAGTGTACAGTTCTATTTTCTACTTCATTTATTTATATATTACACCTTTTTATTACCCTCCTCTCTGTACATTGAATTTAGATGTTTTTTCAGTTTTTTTTTTTTTTTTTTAACAGTTTTTCAGGTGATAGCTTAGGTCATTAAGTTGTGATATTATCACTTTCTGATAGTGGCATATCTCATAGATTTGCAGGTTCAATTCCAGACTATCTCAATAATGTGACTATCACAATAGAGTCAAGGTGAAGTTTTTGGCTTCCCAGTACATATAAAAGTTATGGTTAGGGTGGTGCCTGTGGTTTAAGGAGTGGGGCACCAGCCCCATATGTTGGAGGTGGTGGGTTCAGGCCCAGCCCTGGACAAAAACTGCAAAAAAAAAAAAAAAAAAAAAAAAGAAGTTATGTTTACGTTATATTGCAGTCTCATAAGTGTGAAATAGTATTGTGTATAAAAGAACTATGTTTATAAATTGACTAAAAATATTTTATTACTAAAATATTCTAACAATCATCTTAGCCCTCAGAGAGTTATAATCTTTTTGCTGGTGGTGAGTCTTGTGTTGATGTTGGTGGATTCTAATTATTGGGGTGGGAGTTGTTGAAAAGTTGGGGTGGCTATGGCAATTTCTTAAAATAAGACAACAATAAAGTTTGCTACATTAATTGGCTCTTCCTTTAATGAAAGAGTTCCCTTGAGTACATGATGATGTTTTGTAGCATTTGACCCACAGTAGATCTTTTTAAATTGAGGAAATCTTCATGAAACTTATCACTACATTATCACCAAATTCATGTATCATTATAAATTCTTTACCGTGACTTTAATAATGTTCACAGCATCTTTGCCAGAAGTAGATTCCATCTCAAAAAACTACTTTTTTTTGTTCATCCACAAGAAGTAACTTCTCATTGATGATCTCATGTGATAATAGCAATTTAGTCAAATCATCAAGCACTTCTAATTCTAGCTAGTATTCTTGCTATTTCTACAACATTTGCATTTATTCTCTGCTCCAAAGTCTGGAATCCCTCAATGTCATCAATGAGGTTTGAAATCAACTTCTTCCAAATTCCTGCTCATATTGATATATTGATATTTTGGCCTTCTTTTATGAGGTGTGAACACTCATAATATTTTTTAGAATGATGAATCCTTTCCAGAATGTTTTCAATTCACTTTGCCCAGATCTATGAGAGAAATCACTACCTATAAATTGTAAGAAGGGAAAGTAAAAATTACTCCTTAATCCATGGGCTACAAAATGGATATTGTCTTTAGTGGGAATAAAAACAACATGACTTTCCTTCTATATATTCTCAGAGCTCTTGGGGAGTCAGGTACCTTGACAGAGTGAATAGTATTAATTTGAAAATAATCTTGTCTTTTGAGCAGTAGGTCTCAACAGTGGATTTAAAATATTCAGTAAGCCTTACAAAAGAGATGTGCTCTCATTTATGACATATACTTTCATTTATAGAGCACAAACTGAATAGATATAGTGTAATGTTTTATTAAATTTTATTTAAAAATATTAACCAAAGAAGTGTAAGTGTTTTTGTTACAGAATACCTTCAATAATGCTTGAAAGTTAGGACCTTTGGTGTGCCCTTCACCAGAATAGTGTTCATCGTGTCCAATAGGTAAGTCTCTATCCCACACCCCTCTTACACCCTCTGCTTTTTTGGTTTCTCATATTCTTTTATTGCTTTTTGAAAATGTTTACCCAGTGTTTAGTTCACATTTATTAATAAGAACATACAGTGTTTGGTTTTTCATTCCTGAGATGCTTTTCTTAGCATAATGATATACAGTTTCATCTGAGCTGCTGCAAGCAACATTATTGCATTCCTTTTTAAGGCTGAGTAGTATTCCATGGTGCTTGTATGTGTGTGTGTCCTAAAACAGTGTACTGAATTCAACACAGAGACAGAAGGATTGATTGGCTTGATATGAAAGGATTTGAGTACATCTCATATTAATACTGGGAATCCAGCAACCCTGACAGAGTGACATGGTTTAGAAACACCAGCCAAGTATATGAGAAAAGCAAAGTCACATCTTGCCCTGACCCAGATGAGTTAAGAGAGAGAGAGAGAAATTGATTTCACCCTGAAATATACAAATCTGGATAACCAAACAGATGAACTGGGTCATTTTTCTGTATGTTCACTAAGAGAAAATACTTTATTCCTGATTTTTGTAAGACTCTGACAATAATTAACAGATATAACTTTATAAAACTACTATATATCCATATGAAGAGACTCTGTAACCTTGGTAAACTTGTTTATTTAAAGTACCTACTGTGCATGCGTATTTATTTAATTTGATGATAAAGCATTCTAATTTGCACTTCTTACAAAAATTTGAAAATAACCTCTTTTCTTAATATTTTTCTCTTTATTTCAGAAATAAAGCATTCCTAGTTGAGATACCAGTGGATGGATCTAATTGCTATCCTAATAGCTCTGAGGATATTCCTTTGCTGATGAAGGCACCACTTATGAGCCTTTTGCGCACGAGTGCACATTTGTCAGCGTACAGGGTAGATTCCAACATCCTACTAAGGAGCCTCTACTCTGTTCCTGATTTTCAGTTTCTGAATCAGTTCCTTTTCCCTTTACTGACTCTTTTTAGATTATCTTTAGCTCTTCCTCAAGACTCCAAATTTAGTTTGGCTTTTATTTGGCTACCATTTTTATTCCCAATTTTGGTTTTGTTGGTTCATATGGTTTGAATGTTTAGCCCTTCCAAATCTCGTGTTGAAATTTGACCGCAGTGTTGGACATAGGGCCTGATAGGAGGTGTTTGGATCTTGCTGATGGATCCCTCATGAATGTCTTGGTGCCCTCTTCAGGATAATGAGTTCTCACTTTATTAGTTCATGAGAGAGCTGGTTGTTGAAAGAAACCTGGTACCACCTCCTCCCTCTTCTTTTGCCCCTTCTCCCACCATGTGACCTGCCTGCTCCCTCTTTGCCTTTGAACTTGATTGGAAGCTCTCTGAGGCCCTCACCAGAAGCAGGTACTGGCACCACGTTGGGATAGCCTGCAGAACTGTGAGCCAAATAAAAATCCATTTCCCAGTCTTAGCTATTTGCTGGATAGTAGTGTGAAATAGACTAACACAATGGTGTTGATTATACGATCAAAACATTTTTACCTTTTAATGGTTGTCAAGTTTTCTTTTCCCATTTTTCCTGTTGGTTTTGAGAATTCTGTTTCATCTACAGTCTGAATCTGTTTGACTATTTTGTAAAATTATGGTTTAGTCAAGTTGAAAGTCAAGCTTATGTCACTGCTTACAGCACTGCCACTTGCACAATGATCAATAATATCCTGTGATATTAGTTTTCTTCTGAGTCAAGAGAAAAAAATGCTTCACATCCACCTCAGTAAAGCACAGTCACTAGATCAAGAAGCATCCGGATAAGTATGTGGTTGAGCTTATCTGTGTCTCTCTGACCTTCTGTTCTGGAACTGATGAATCCCATCAGTCAATTTTACTGAGGTACAACACATTGTGTCCTATATTTTTTTAAACCACAGCAGAAATTTCAACACTAAGGCTACCAATTGCTCTGTGGATATTTTTTGTTTAAATTACAAAAAGAATTAAAGATTTTCTATTCTTAAAAAAGGTAATTTTGCTTCCTTCTTATAATTATCTGTTTATATTTTTAGTTCTTTCCATATCCATAATTTATTTATTCTTGCTCCTTTTCCTCTTTTCTTTTTGGAGAAACATATTTTTAACTAGTCAAAGTTTTAATACTTTTTCTACATTTAATCATGTCTAGTTCAAAGACTCATTTATTATTAACAGGATGAAACAGATGCAACTTAAAAAATGTAGCTTAGAAAATGGAGATTTCTGACTTTATGCCTAAGAACTTCAGTTGGTTGAAATAGCAATTGAAAAGATCAGCCTGAATGTGTTTTGGAAGGAGACTATAAATGATACAGGATTGATTGTATCTGGTCTTCCTTTATGACCTCTTGAAACAACTGAAGGGTTCAGAGTACACAAGATTTCCTTCCTCTTATCTCAAAAGAAAACAGAAAATACCCACAGGAATACATAAATAAATCAATATGTAAGAAAATGTTTTATGTGCTGAAAAACAGATGTAAATAAACCTTAGTTTTGAAACTTTAACTTGACCTATAATCAAACTGAACAATTACTAAAGGAAAACAGCATACAGTATAAAGCTATATGGAGGAATTCATTTATAATCTTCTCCAGATTTCCACAGCTTGCTCTATATTTTAAGATTCTTTCATTCTATGAATATAAAATATTTTCTGAACAGATTACTATAACTCTCTCTGCTGTTTTGCCTATCTATTTGTATTTTAGCAAGCCACTTCATAACTTTGTAGCTAAAAACACCCATTTATCATTCTGTCTGCTGGATATGCACGCTGACTGGATGTGGCAGGTGGTTCTAATTCAAGGTGTCTCAGGAAATTGCAGTCAGATAGTCACTGGGTCTACAGACAGGGAAGAGGTCAACTGGAGAGCTCACTGATACGGCTGGCAGTTGATGCTTCCTGACATCTGGAAGTTCAGCTGGGGCTGTTGGCAGGACTTCTATACATGGCCGGTCACATGGCTTAGGCTCCTTATAGTTTAGCAGCTGTGAACATCCCAAAAGCAAGTGTTCCAAATGGCCCAGTGTAAGTTGGAAACCATATGACTGAGTATGGAAATCACACAGGGTCTCTTCCATTACATTCTGTTCGTTAAAGTAATTCACAGGCCAGCCCGGATTCAAAGTGACAGGAAATAGACCCCACATCCCAATGGTGCTTTTGCAAATCAATTGTTGTCCTATGTAACCAGAGTCTGCTAAAAATTATTCATGTTTTTCACACATAGAATGGATATTTATCTCCTCTCAAAGTCCCTAGTAGCCTAATGCTTTGCAGTATCAGGGTCAGGGTTGAGGTCCAGTAGCTCATCAATGTAAGTTAAGTGAATAGATGTATTGCCTCAGGTAGGGTTCTTCAGGGGCAGATCATTGAGCTAAATTACTCTCTATTTATAACACATGGTTTTTTTTTCTTTTGGCTGAAGGTTGAAGTCCCAGAAGCTTGTTTTCATTTTGAATTGTCTCTGACCTTTCTAGTTCAAGCTAACAGTTTCTACCAGTCAAACACTCATAAAAAGGTTGTGAGTTTCCTGAGCATCTTACTACAATTCATTCTGTATTGAAGCTACTTCCCTAAATCCAAGACAAGTTCTTCTGTATCTCGGGGGTGAGGGTACAGTGGTACTTAAAACTGTTAGAAGAGCTTTGTCTAGTCCAAGTGAAGGAGGCACACAGTCAAGAATTTTATAGCTTTATGTGGCTTAGAAAGTCTAGGGAGGATACAATTAAGAATTTTTAGAAACCTGTTGGATATTGCTGTAAATCTTCCTAAAGTTTTAAGAAAAGGTTTGACAGCTACATTTTGGATCTGGGATTTATGTTAGACCATGTTTTACTGATAGCCCCTTAGGCTTGATTTTTGTCCTGCAAAACTTGAATTTCTTGAATTTCTTTTGTGGTCTGAGGGTAGTCTCATATATTACATGGCAGCTAATTTCAGAGAGGGGGCACAAAGTGGGGACATCCTAGGAGCAAATGTTTTCAGAGGTGTAGATGGAAGCTGAAGAACATTTTGTGGCTCATTCTGATTTCATACTGCAGTTCTGCCATGGAAACTTTTTGGCCAGATTTAAGGTAAAAGAAAATGAAGCATATAATCTGCTCCTTTCCAAAAAAAAAAAGTTAACATTAAAATGTTTTTCTCTTCTTTTCATTTATTTTTATTTTGGATTAACATAAAGGTACATACAATTAACCTACATTGTTCACGTTTGTGTTAGGTAAAGTCCGACTTGTAATTGAGTCCTTTGTACCTGGTAGGGAGGAACCCCCTTCTCCTCTACCCCTTTCTTGAATTTAATTATGTTTTGTTCTCCTATAGTTGTTTATTTATTGGCTTCAAATTTGTATTGAGTACATAGGATGCTTGCTTTTTCATTCTTGAGCTGCTTTACTAAGGGGAATGTTCTTCAACTCCTACAAAGTTTATCTTTTTTTTTTTTAAATTTCAGATTAATATGAGGGTATGAATGTTTAGGCAACACTGTTTTCCCTTCCAAGGTGAAGTTCAAATTGTAGTTGAACCCTTTAGCCAGAGGGTGTGCTGTATACCCCAACATTGTACACATTAGGTCAGAACTTGCCAATCAGCCCCCTTCTCCCCTTAACCTCCTTTCCCCTCCCCCTCACAAAATTACACTTGTGTTTTTCTTTCATGTGGGCCTGTAGTTACCTATGTATTGGTTTCATATTAGTATTGATTACATTGGTACTTGTTTTTCCATTCTTGTGATGCTTTACTAAGGAGAATGTTCTTCAGCTATGTCCAGATTAATACAAAAGATGTAAAGCCTCCATATTTTTTATGACTGAATAGTATTCCATATACCACAGTGTATTCATTCATTCATGGGTTGCTGGGCACTTGGGTTGATTCCATATTTTGGCAATTGTGAATTGAGCAGTAATAAACATTCTAGTACAAATGTCCTTGTGGTAAAATGTTTTTTTTACTTCTGGGTAGATACATAGTAATGGAATTACAGGATCAAATGGAAGGCCTACTTTTAGCTCTTTCAGGATTCCAATAGTTTTTTCCACAGAGTATGTATTAGTTTGCAATCCCACAATACTATTTTTAATTAGCTTAAAATATACTAAGAGAGGTACTAATTGTAAAGCCTTCATTCTGGAATGTATTGACAAATCAAATGGAAGAACTAAAACAGTTTTTCTACGTTAAAAAGATAGCAGTGACATGTTAAAAATATTTCAGGATTTGTGTCTTTTTTAGGATAGATAAAAATACAATCTTCATGCAAAAAGAATGTCAATAACTGTCATTAAATTGGTGTATACAAGTATTTTGCAATCTCTTGTCAACTTGTGACAAGCTAACACACACTTTATGAGATGAATTAGAAGTCTCTAGAGATTTGTCAATACCTCACTATTCTTACTGTCAGGGCTCTCTTTGATTTAATCCTTCAAAATGGAGCATAGCCTCAGTAAAAGATTATATTTACTTTCCAGAATTTTAGTATATTGCAAAAACCTAATCAGAATCTTTTAATCTCAGTACTGACAAATAATTTCTTCACTTCCCCTCACACTTGTTTATAGACCCTTGCATTAAGTACTCTAGAAAAAAGTTTGAAGAAACATTGGTCTCAGTACAGAACATTAACAGTTGTTTTTCACTATTAGTTTCTTCTGTTTAAGCTGATATTGTCAGATCCTTTTCATTCTCTGGCACCGAGTCAGGATTTATGAGGCTATCTTAGTCTATAGATGACAATTTTGTAGACAGACACTCTTAACTACCACACCAAGATAAACAAAACAAGACTTATTCACCTGTAACTTAATAAAATGGATTTATAGTGGTAGAAGTTATACTTTTAGTAATATAAAGAAACACCTTTTTATTTCCCTCTTTACTTATATATAACATAAATTTAACAGGTTATATTTGTATAAACTTTGATGAAACACTTTTAAATGGCATCTTGTTCACTGATCCCATATAATTCATAATTCAGAAAATACAGCATATAATTTTTTTTCTTAGACAGAGTCTCACTCTGTTGCCCTGGGTAGAGTGCCATGGTGCCAGTGTCATAGCTCACAACAACCTTAAACTCTTGAGCTCAAGCAATCCTCTTGCCTTAGCCTCCCAAGTACCTGGGACTACAGGCACCTACCACAATGCCTGGCTAGTTTTTCTATTTTTATTAGAGATGAGAAGTTGTTCTTGCTCAGACCGGTCTTGAACCCCTGAACTCAAGGGATCCACACACGACAGCCTCCCAGAGTTCTAGGATTGCAGGCATGAGCCACCACACCCAGCTAGCCTATAAAATTTTAAGGATAAAATAGTGAATCAATAAAAAGCTGAAGAGTAATGAATTTACTGGGAGTAGAAACATAAGATAGTTTTGCCTTACACAATTACTCAGAATTACTCATATAGTTAAATATGGAACAAATACTCTCACAAGGTTCTGTTATCATTCATGACTGTGTGATTGTTTACAAAGTTCATTAAGAATTCATGTTTAGATAAGGACTATGCTTCATTTATGTATTTTATGCCTAAATGTGCTCTCGGAAAACTAGCATAGTATGTGTTCCACAACTAATGGAGATCTATCTTTACATGTCATAAAGGATGTCCTTTTTCATAGGTCAAGTATATTGAAACACATGCTTATTTTTTAAATACAAGGATACCCTTAGATTGTTATTTTCTGTTGGCAAAACCAGTAGAAATGCTTTACAGCATTCTTCTATCCTTAAGTAATCAGGATGAGCTTATAAGAGCAACCAAGCCTGTTTGTGCCACATAAATGGGATTGAGTTGGGATTCTAGGTGCTTTAGAGTACAAAACTTAGGCTAACATTAACTCTTAAGACTTAGGATCATGAAGTATCATATGGATAGCACAGTTCTGTTAACCATGACACAGTCTTTATCAATCAATGTATCTTCTGGCAGCCACTGAAAAAGAAAAAGCCAGAAACACTAAGCATAAAATTTCTAACATTAAATAGAAATGTCTCAGTGTAGTTATGTTGTCAAATTGTGCTTGAGGTGGCCCTTAATAGAGAAAATAAGGTAGCAAATGATATTCTGCCTTGCCACTGTAACTACTAAGAACCTACACTGCACCCCCATCAGTCAACAGTGAAAACAAATAACAAAGTATAACAACAAATAAACAAAAGAACATTTTCTGCCTTGAGATAAACAATAGTAAAAACAGCAACTACATAAACAAAAACAGAATTATCAAAACTGTTGATAATTCTATCAGACTATGAAAAAGTAAGAAAGGTATTACTCATATTTTCTGACACATCTTCCCTCGAAACTTTCTTGCTTTCTTGCTTTCCTCAAAACTTCCCCAGGTCCTTTTCTGTTCATGGGAAATCGTCTCTCCCACAAAAGGATTGGGGGTTTCTCTGTAATACTGCCAGTGTATCTTGTGAATGCCTTTATTATATGTATTTGATCAGCATTTTGATATAAATTCTTCAACTTCTCAGTTTCCCTTGTTAGATTATGAACTTCTTGAAAATTAGGCATGATTGATGTGTGTCCCCAGTAAATGTCATAATGCAGGTTCTTGGTAGGTATTTGTTGAATTATTTGTAGCTGTTTATTGAAAATTTATTTTCTTTTTCAATTTTTTAGCTTACCTTGTTTAGTCACTGACACCTTTCTAAGAGGTCTTTCTATTCAGAGTGTTATCAAATATGCTTTGTTTCAAATTTTTTACCTAAACATTGAGAATGTTTGAAGTAAATTCATAGGTCAGACTCCAACAGATTTGAGTATGCTGAGAAGAGGAAGAGAGTGTCAGCTTGTTTTTCACACGCTGATACAATGTTTTACCTCCTAAACAATGTATGCACTCTTTGGTATTTGTTTACCTGTTTCATTTCCTTTGCTGAACTGTTTCCCCCTCCCATCCTATTCCCCACCATATCTCTTGCTATTCCAATGCCAAGTCACAAAATCCTACTCAGCCCCTAAACTTTGGTTTAACCATTTGTAGTTTAAATGTGAAACAATCTCATAATCTAGATTTTGCTGCAAGATTATTGGATGCTCTGGATTACATTTTTCTTCCCCTGCTCCTGGGGGATGTTGATCTCACTTGCCTCTCACTGATAGAATCTGGTATTTCCTTGACGCTCACTTACACTAACTCAAGTTCAAAATTCAACTCTCTTTTCTTGACTTACACATACATACCCTTTTTTATAGCTTGTTAGACATTCCTCTAATTTTTTTTTTTTTTTTTTTTAAGAGACAGAGTCTCACTTTGTTGCCCTCAGTAGAGTGCTGTAGCGTCATAGCTCACAGCAACCTCCAGCTCTTGGGCTTAGGTGATTCTTTTGCCTCTGCCTCCCAAGTAGCTGAGACTACAGGTGCCTGCCACAATGCCTGGCTTTTTTTTTGTTGCAGTTTGGCCAGGGCCAGGTTTGAACCTGCCACCCTCAGTATATGGGGCCAGTGCCCTACTCACTGAGCCACAGGTGCTGCCTTTTGTTCCACCATATTGTGTACCAGAGTTGCAATCTGTTAATATGTAGCCTGGAACCCTGCTTACTTGTGGTTCTTGCTAGCAATTAAAAATTAGTGTGTTCTTCTATCTATAGTACCCAGCATGGAGAAAGTATTTCTTTCATTTTTCTTATTTATTTATTTATTTATGACAGAGTTTCACTTATTTGCCCTGTGGTAGAGTCATAGCTCACAGCAACTTCAAACTCAAACTCTTGGGCTCAGGCGATCCCCTAGCCTCAGCCTCCCAAGTGGCTGGAACTACAGGTGCTTGCCACAACGCCTAGTTATTTTTCTATTTCAGTAGAGTCAGGGTCTTATTCTTGCTTGGGCTGGTCTCAAACTCCTGAGTTCAAGCAGTCCACCCACCATGGACTAGGATTACAGGTGGACCCTGAATACTGCCTGCCATGTAACAGGAGATCAAAAACCTTCAAATATATATGAGCTTATAAATAATAGGTTTTCATAAAAGCCATTTGTAGAAAATAAAAATTCAGTATGATTCTTTCCAAATTTTTTCTTGAATATATATAAACAAATGTGAAAGGCATCAAATTACTGGTATTTCAATTGCATTTAATTTTAGGTCCTCCAATGTACAAATTATGCTCAAGAAAAACACTGTAGTACTAGAAGTCTAAGAATGCTTTAATATACTATATTATATGTGACTTCATGCATTATTTCCATGATTCCCTTTCAAATACATAGGCTGACTATAATCTCACACAGCTGGAGAGTGGTTTTTCCCTGTAATATGTTCAGTGAGCATCTGTCCAGCTTGTATTTTACATATTCAAGCCATGGAGTTTTTTTTTTTTTTTTTTGATTCAGGGATATTACTTTTGAAAATGCCAGTGGGGGGTAAAGTAAGTATTTAGTGAAATAATGGCTTTTGGATTCTTAAAGTTTAAACGTTTAGAGGAAAAACTTGCTAAGCTACTGTTAACTGTAATCATAACTGGTAAAACAGTTTGAACTGAACTATAAACTCTTTGCATGTTTAAATGTTTTATGAAAATAGGCCCCATATTCTAAAAAAAAAAAACCTCGTCATAGAACAAAATTAATGAGATGATTCATTTATTTCATCGCTCTGCTCTCCCTACTGTAGCTGTCGTAGGCTATACCAGTGTCTTCACTCTTCACCAGATTTCGACTTACAGCTTTTTCAAGGTGAATCATGATATTTATATAAAGAAACAGTATCACATTTCCACATCACTATGAGTGTAGAATGAGTCATTTAAATTCAAAATACATTTAAATAGATAGTATCTAGTACTCTCAAATCCCTTTTCACTTCTGATGCTGCCAGTTGCAAATTCACAGAGTTTTACAGCACCAGTGATTTAGGTAAAATACCTGATCTCTAATGATTTCTCAGAGGACTTAGGGCTATCTATACATACGAAAGTAAAGAAGTTGGCAAAAGTTGTGATTGGCCACCTTACTTCCCTTTTTATGTCTTTTTTGCTCCTTTCTCTCTGAAGTGCTGTCATCATCTTTCTTTGGGGCTACTTTGGCCATTTAGAATAGGGAAACAATTTGAACAAACACCAATGATTAGAAGCCAATGAAGACAAATCTACCTCAAGAGAAGGAACCCTTTTACTTTAGGATTTATTCTAGAAATTGAGGAAAGAAGAGAAGGATTCTAAGGAACATCAGCCAATGGAAATTTCTTTGAAATTTTATAATCTTTCATAACATTATTTTTAAAATATTTTAAATATTAGGGGACTTAAAAAAAGTTTGTGGAAAATGGAATTAAAAGATAAAACTAAAAAAATACTAACTTTATTTCTCAAGCTCCATCATGGTCAAGGCACGTTTGTAAGTGATGATACCAACCATTTAGTCCTTCCTAGAAAACTGAGGGTTCTGGGAAAGTAACCATGTCAATTCAGGCTCTTTTGTATTATTAACTGAAGGAAAATAAGTGCTTTTATGATTTTTTTTTTTAAGATTACAAAAAGTCAGAAGGAGCCCATTCAGGCCCATAGGTAGATGCCTAATGATTTCTCATTGACAGACTTGCCTATGGCCCTTGTTTGATGACAGGAGGGAGCAGGGGCATTACCATGGTGGAGAAGAACTCTGGTCCTTGGGCATTTATCTGCTAAAGGTACGGCTAACTTTCTTACAATACTCTCATAATAAGCAGATGTTTATTATGTTCTCATTCTCTGGCACTTCAGAAAGTCAATAAGGAAAATGCCTTGAGTATTACCCCCTCAAACTGTGGCCATGATCTTTGCTCTTCACTGGTCTGCTCTTGCTTTGAACTAATTCCATCTCTTGGCAGCCATTGCTTTGATTGTGTTTTGTCTTCTGGATCATACTGATAAAGACATGTTACATCTCCGTTGCATTCTTTGAGGAAATGCTTCAGGATCTTGATCCCACTTGTTAAAAATTTCCATTGAGAGTTCTGCTCTAGTGTGTGGCTCATCTGGGTGCAATAATTTTGGCATCCATGAAATGGAAGGTTTGCTTAAATTTTTAATCAGAATTGTATAAGCTGAGTCAATTGAGATGTCTATGATGTTGTCTATTTTTTTTTTTTCTAACAATCCTCTTTAATTAAGGTGTGAAAAAGATGAAATTTTTCTCACAGTCTGATGTGGATGGCTTGCTCTGTGGGCTTCATTTTCAATACTTTCTTATCCCTTTTAAAACAAGTTATCTATTTGTAAGCCTGATTTATTTGGAGCATTATCTCCATAAACTTTGTGTAAAGCATTAATGGTTTCACTATACTTTCCCCCAAGCTTCACAATAAATTTTGGGTTTGTTCTTGCTTCAGTTTTAGAATTCGTTTTGCTCCAAAAAAGGCTCTTTTCAAACTGATGCCATATTTTTCTCAGTGTCTCAAACTAGATCTGGTTTAGATATGTTATTATAACAAGTTAGCACAAGTATATACTTGTACAAATAAAAGTTGAAAACCATCCATAGTTTTTTCATAATACACATTTCCCATCAACTTTTCAAGCCCCCTCATATATATTTATTTTATGTGTAGTATTTATGGCATGATTTATCAAGAATGTAACTTATTGTAACTGCTTCTTTTTGATTCTTATTCTCTTTTTATGCTGTGTTGCAAGATATTTATTCAAAGCCAATTACTGCACATAAAGTATTCTACTATTGGGTTTATTTTCTTAGGATATAGTCCAATAATTATATTAGTAGGACAAGCTATTGGAAAAAAAAATTTCTACACCCTTGTGTTTTCCAGAGTTGGTGATGTACTTTTCATAGTATTTTTGTTTACTGATTAAGTCAGTCAATTCAACAACAACAACAACAACGATAAATTTTTCATAAAAACTCCCAACTGTTCAATAGAACAATTTCTCAGGTCTCTTCCTTTCTTATATCAGTTTAAACCTTTTAAGCAAGTCTAGAAACATGGGAATTTGCTAATACCTTGATGATCCAGATCACAGGCACCTTTGACAGAAAGTGTTTTATGAAAACACAAAATAAAACTCAAATAAGTAAAGTCCTATAGTTCTTAATTCTCTTTGTACAAAAGTTTCTAACTCTCCTTATAATATAGTGGACTCCCAAAATGAAATACTTAGGTATAAGTCTTACAAAATAAGCATAAGAGAAATATGCATGTATGAGAAAAACTACATAAGTCTGGTGACAAAAATTAAGAACTAAATAAATAGAAAGATTTTTTTTTATGTTCATAGATAGGAAGACTTAATAATTTGAAGATATTAGTTTTTCTCAGCATGCCTCTATAGATTTTATGCAATCCAAATCAAAATCTGAGCAAGTTATTTTATTCTGATTCTAAAACCTATATGAAGAGGCAAAAGACCCAGAACAAATAGCCAAAATAACACATTAGCAACATTAGCAATCTAATTTTGTTGAGGATTTTTTTTTATCTATATTCATGAAAGATGGTGATTTTTAGATTTTTTTGTAATTTTTTTTCTGGTTTTAGTGTATTAACATAATACTGTTCTCTCTCAACAGAATGATTTATGAAATATTTTCTTTGCTTCTTTCTTCTAGAAGATGTAGTAGATAATTTGTATAAATTCTTTAATTGATTGGTAGAATTGATTGGTGAACACATTTGGATTGGGTTCTGGCTATTTTAAAAAGATATTGATTATTGATCCAATTTCTTTAATAGATACACACATATAGACCTTTTCAGATGGTCTATTTCTTCATATGTGAGTTTTGGCAAGTTGTGTCTTTCATAAAATTAGTCCATTTCTTCTAGGTTATCATATATTTTGGTGCATAGATTTGTTCATGTTATTCTTTTATGTCTTTTTAATGTTCTTTTGAATCTGTAATGATATTCCATCATTTTTGATGTTAGTAATTTGGGTGTTCTCTGCATTTTTTTTTTTTTTTTTTAATTTGTTGGCTGGGGTGTATTGTATTTTATAAAAGATTTTTTCTTATCTTTTATAAAACAATCTAGCTTTCCTTGGTTGATTTTGTTCCTGTTTTGGATTTTATTGATTTCTGCCATAATTCTTATTATTTCATTTCTTCAGTTTACTTTGGATTTAATTTACTTTTCTTTCTCTAGTTTTATAAAGTGAAAGCTTAGATTATTTATTTTAGATTGGGCACTTTCTTGATGATTAAATTTCAAAAGAGTAGCTCCCAGGTTTTTGAGTAATTTAATTCTGGCTGGGAGAAAATTTACAACTTAAAGGAACAGAGAAAATGTTCCTGCTACTCAAAGAAGCAAAGACACTGAGATGTTGTGGGAGAGAAAGAGTTAAATATCCTAGGCTGCCAACATGGGAAATGGAAGAAATTTCTAATCTTTCTCCCCATAAATTCGAATTTGGAAGCTAGATTTTTAAACTTTCATTTGGCAGGCAGTGGGCTAGGGACTCAATACTGCTGATTAGTTGGGCTGGGGTGACCTCAGGGGGTGTAGAAATTATCTTCATGTGCTAGCTCAGTTCCTGAGGTCAAGATCATGATGATCCCCTCACCTAGGGCTAGACATTTTCTGGGCCTATGCGGGCTTATCAAACAAGAGTGATCCATGTTCCATTTAACCTACCACTCCCAGGGAAGAGCAGAACACATTCCTACAACAGCAATTTTGAAATTAACTTCTCCATACAGGCTTTTGGGCCAACAGCTGTGACATATTTTTACATGTATGTTTCATATCCCCAACCAAACCTTTCTTCCTGCAAGGTAGGGGGTATGATTAGAAACTGTGTATAACTCCCTACTCAGTGACACCCTGCACTGCACTGGGGCTTGCCTCCTTCTTCTCTTATCCATAATAAGAATATACCAGGTGGTACCTGTGGCTCAAGGAGTAGGGTGCCAGCCCCATATACCAGAGGTGGCGGGTTCAAACCCAGCCCTGGCCAGAAACTGCAAAATAATAATAATTATAATTATAAAATAAAGTAAAAATAAAAATTTATCCTATTGTTTACTCGTGGTCCATGAATTCATTCTTTGATTTCCCAAGATTAAGGACTTGCAGAGAAATTCTGGCAACAACAAGACCAGTTGAGTTAGTTCCTAGGTATGGGCCACTGGTCCGATTGGGTCTGGAAGCGATCTCAAAGATTTCACAAAGGTTGTGTTGTCTGAGGGAGCAATTAAGAAAGCTATGAATCTTATCACCATCAGTTACTTGACTCTTGAGTAATAAGTAATTATAGGAATGTAAGTCAGGGAACAATGGCTGGTTATTCTTTTTTAACTATGTCTGTAACTTTGCAGAGTTTAGGTCCCTATCATAGTTCCTACTTTGTTAATTTTCTAAAGAGGAGTTTCAAAAGAATGTATGCAGTCCCTAGGGGTTATGAACAACATAGGTTCTATAGGTATGTTCTCAAGTTGTATTCATATGTAAGTTAGAACAGATACATTTGTCTTGTCTATAATATCCTCCATTCATATGTATGAGTTGTATATCAGTCAGATATTTGTAACTTGGGACTGCATGTATACATTACAAATTTTCTAGAGTAAATGCTTTTTAAAAAGGGAGATCAGGGGCCTACACTCAGGAAGAAACCTGTTTAAAATTTAGTCACATGAACATTAAGGCTGTCTTGGTCAGGTTAAATCCCTGCTAAATAAAAACATTCTCCATGAACTGTATGTCTTTGATAACAAATACATATTTATGCCCTACCGAAATTTTATCAGTCTATTTTATTTTTTAAATTACTAATATATTTAAATAGATCCTGGTAAAAATATTTTCTTACTCTTTTCTTGTCTAAACCTGCCTAAAGTTATGCCTTACACTAGATTAGAAATTTGGTTTTATATAAAATTCTAGGTTCAAACTTAATTTTATTGAAAGTGTAAAGAATTTGCTCTATTTTCTTATAACATAAATACTTGCTACTCAAACTCTGATGATAATATGAGTCTTCTTATTTTTAAGGAGCAATACTATTTTATTTTTACTTGCTTTATATATGCAAGTTGACAAGACTGACTTTATATTTGTAAGGTGATATGACTTTTATTTATATATTCAGCTTGGCGCTCAGCACTTTGAGTATGAAGAATCTTATTTTTGAATACTTTGTATCGTATTTTTTTATTATACATTAAAAAAACTCTCCTTTTGCTGATATTGGACCTCTTCAATATTTTTGTTGTTTTCCATATTTATTTCTCTTTTTAAAGCAATGTATTGAAAATATCTATGACTTTGTTATCAACATTAATTAGCCAACAACATACTGTCTGTTTTATGGATACCATATAATTCACACTGAATCTTCTAATTAAGTATGTGTTTTTTTATACTCCCTAGTTTGTTGAATTATTCTTTTATCTCCTGAAGTCACATTTCCTACTATTTTATTCTGGTCTCTTTCATATTAAGTAATATAAGACTTGTTTGGACAATTCATGATTTTAAAGGCGTTTTCAGAGCAACATGCCTCCCCTCCTCCAATTTGAAAAAGACTGGGTATTTGAATCAGGTGAAACACTGGATGCAGAAAATGTGAGGGCTGAATTGT
Source organism: Loris lydekkerianus (assembly GCA_963574355.1). Taxonomy (NCBI): domain Eukaryota; kingdom Metazoa; phylum Chordata; class Mammalia; order Primates; family Lorisidae; genus Loris; species Loris lydekkerianus. The sequence goes on along the minus strand of CAUYPK010124511.1, from coordinate 18,207 downwards.
GCCCTCCCCATTCACATATTGAAATCCAAACTCCCAGGTACCTAGAATGTCACTATATTTGGACATAGGGTATTTAAAGTAATGATTAACTTAGAATGAGTTCATCAGGGAGGGCCCTCACTCAATATAACATGAGTCCTTAAAAGGAAATTTGAACACAGACATACCCAGACAAAAGACCAAGACAATGTGAAGACAGGAAGAAGGCAGACATCTACCAGCCAAAGAGGAAGGCTTCAGTGGAAACCAACATGGCTGGCCAGGCAGGGTGGCTCATGCCTGTAATCCTAGCACTCCTAGCACTCTGGGAAGCTGAGAATCACTTGAGCTCAGGAGTTTGAGAACAGCCTGAGCTAGAGTAAAACCTTGTCTCCACTAAAAATAGAAAAATTAGCTGGGCATTATGGTAGGAGCCTCTATTCCTATTTACATGGGAATTGCTTCTCTCTTCCTTTTTCTCATGAAGATTCTGGCTATGAGAATAGAAGCAGTAACAACAACCATCGAGGTGGTGAGCGTGACAGGTACAGGTGCGAACGAGAACAGAGGCTGAGCCTTGCGGGACCCTCATTTCCTGCTTAGACCATGTGGCTCCTGCCACAGATAATTGTAGCCTAGACGTGCCTCTGATGGGCCCTCCATTAGGAGATTGGACTCCTGCTTTAGAACTATGACTCACATACCTCAGGCTTGCAGGAACACTATTGGTCTATAGCAATTCAATATTTGGTAATGTTACTATCTCTTCTGCTTCTTTAATCTTTCTAAATTGCATAATTAATTGATTGCTAAATTCCTTCTGTTTGGACTATCTACTATGCTTTCTTTCTTTTTTAAAAATTTATTATTAAATGATAGATGTGTACATTAATGCAATCATGGGGCACCATACACTGGTTTTATATACCATTTGATATATTTTCATTACACTGGTTAACATAGCCTTCCTGGCATTTTCTTAGTTATTGTGTTAAGACATTTATATTCTACATTTGCTAACTTTTACATGTACCCTTGTAAGACGCACCGTAGGTGTAATCCCACCAATCACCCTCCCTCCGCCCATCCTGCCCCCTCCCTCCCCTCCCTCTCCCCTTCTGCATTTTCATAAGTTGTAACTGGGTTATAGCTTTCACATGAAAGCCATAAATTAGTTTCATAGTAGGGCTGAGTACATTGGATACTTTTTCTTCCATTCTTCAGATACTTTACTAAGAAGAATATGTTTCAGATTCATCCAAGTAAGCATGAAAGAGGTAAAGGCTCCATCTGTCTTTAAGGCTGCATAATGTTCCATGGTGTAACATTTACCACAATTTATTAATCCTTTCGTGGATTGATGGGCACTTGGGCTTTTTCCATGAATTAGCAATTATGAATTGGGCTGCAATAAACATTCTGGTACAAATATCTTTGTTATAATGTGATTTTTGGTCTTCAGGATATATACCTAGTAGAGGAATTATAGGATCGAATGGCAGGTTTATTTTTAGATCTCTAAGTATTCTCCAGACATCTTTCCAAAAGGAACATATTAGTTCACATTCCCACCAGCAGTGTGAAGTGTTCCCTTTTCTCCACATCCACACCAACATCTCTGGTTTTGGGGTTTTGTGATGTGGGCTAATCTTACTGGAGTTAGAGGATATCTCAAAGTAGTTTTAATTTGCATTTCTCTGATGATTAAGGATGATGAACATTTTTTCATGTTTCTGTAGGCCGTGCGTCTGTCTTCTTCAGAGAAGTTTCTCTTCAAGTCCCTTGCCCAGCTTGCGATGGGATCATTCGTTCCTTTCTTGCTAATACGTTTGAGTTCTGTGTGGATTCTGGTTATCAAACCTTTGTCAGAGACATATCTTGCAAATATCTTCTCCCATTCTGAGGGCTATCTGCTTGCTTTACTTACTGTGTTCTTGGCTGTGGCATAACTGTTTTCAGTAAAATACTATAATTTTTTATCCATCCACTATTGATGGATATAGTGACTTTTTTCCAGTTTTACTTTTTCTAGATGTTATGAGGAAAGCTGCTATGAATATTCTTATACTTATCCTTTTAGTAGATATAAACACACAGTCCTGTTGGATATGTAGAGGTCTACATAAAATTTCTAATTGTTTTACATTAGCACCAAACAAATCTACTTATATAAAAAGTTTGGTTATATATACGTGCACATAGACAGATAAATAGATGGACAGATAGAAATTGATAGGAAGAAAAGAAGGAAATATCACTCAGCTTTAGAAATTGTATCAAAATTTTGCTAGGCTTTTATGTATACCAGCTTCTTTTCTCATCTAACTGTAACATAAATCCACTCCTTACTAGTAAAATAAATGATCTACTGAAATTTGGAATGAAAAAATATTTGTAAAATGTTGGATAAGAATGAATTTTGCTTCTTTTAAAACAATATACACTTTATCAATCATTTATATTAACAGTGAAATGAAGTGATTAATATAATGTTTTAGATGCAGCCTACAGTGCCCATTTGCCCCTTGAAAAATCTTTCTATATTTATTTTTCAAATACCACATTAGATTTCTATTTCTTTTAGTACAGTTAAAATATTGATGGGAGAAAGAAACATAATGCTTATGTTTCTCAAAAGATTGAAATTATTTAGTTAAACTGCAATTTTCAAGGGCTGTAAGAGCCTCAAATTTTCATCAGAATCTTTGCAACTAATAATCCCCAGAGACTTCTCTGGTGATTACTCTGTTACCAAGTTGTCTTTAAAAATAAAAGCAAAAAAAGAGCACTTAGTTCTGTTGGTGGGTTTCTTAAAAAGTAGAATGAAAATGAAGCAATTTCACAGTCTGTGTCTGGTTGGTCCTTTAATTTAGATTTCCCCTTATTTTTGCAGATACTTAAAGCTTCAAAAAGAATACCCCTACCACCACAGGAGGACCAGCCTAACCATACGCTCCAAAAGATGGCTGTGCTAGATCTTGTGAAGCAGTTACTGAGCAGATCAAGATCTTTGGGAGAGAGCACTAAAGATGTCTTGAATGCATTGTAGTCCACTGGCATTTTAGTGTATTTTTATTATCATTTTTTTTAGAAACTAATGTTTCTAAAAAATGTAATGTTACATTCCTGCGTGTCCTTTTTTGATAGCATTAGTCGATCCATTGGGTTTCTTTCTTTTTTTTTCTTTTTGTGACAAAGTTTTTAAGTCTTATGTGACTTTAAGTGTGTGTGTGTATGGTTTTTTTTTTTTTTTTTTTTACAACAGTTAATAATGATATTGATGATGTAGGAGCAATTGTCTTTGGAGGGCTTTAGTATGTTGTAGGAATGAACACTAACTTTGTAGAACCGACTTGTGTTAAATGTGATTTAAAAGCTGTTTAGACTGCTCTGCGCTGGCTGCCTCAGAACACTAACAGATCATCCTTAGCTGTGAAGGTGTGAGTTGTACTGTACCTGTGCTGATATTCTCATCACAGATTTCTAGTATTCAGGCTTCTCTGAATACTAGAAAACTCAGATTTTAAGGTTTCTGTAGCTTTTAGCTGGTTGGTTAGCAAAAAATTAGTATGTTAATGGTAGTTTTAAATTATCATTAATTTATTTTTCGAAATGAGAGAAAAACTAACATATTCTGTCAAGACGCGAAGAAAAAGAATGGCCTGTTCTGTCACGCCAAATGCTTTCTGGCCCCTCAGACTCCTCATCTGACATTCAGATGCTGAATGTCCATTCAGTGTATAAATCACTGGTGCGTGAAGATTGTTCTGCCTTTGGCTAATTAACGCCCCGCTGCCCTAGAGTCTGCTCAGTGCTCTTGCTAGAGGAGCTCAGTGGCGCCCTCAGCTGGTTGATTTAGGGGATAAGAAAAGCATTCCCAGAGCCTGCAGCCTGCTGCTGTTTCACAACACATGAGCCATCTCCCTTTTACACTGAAGATTTTCTTCTGTATTTAATGTGGTTTATTTTCGGCTCAGAAATGGTTGCCGTGATGAAAATATTCCTTTGCCAGAAAGGAAGGTAGCTACCACATCATTTGCAAAGAACCATGAGCTCTAAGAAAAGCCATAGAAGTAGTTTCATTTATGTGTCCAGGTTAACTCTTGATTCTATTAACATTAAGATAAGATGACTTTATCTTTTCCTGCTTTAGAGTTGAAATCAAAGAGGTTCTATGTTTTCATCATTGTAGATCATAGTTACAGTGTACTGAGTTCTGCATTCTGCCTCAATGTGTCATGAAACCTGAAATAGTAATAAGTTCATAAGAAAAGCAATAGTTTCTAAAGCTGTGACATGGGTAAAAACAGAGTTGATACTCAAATCTTAATAAAGCTCTTCATATCGTGAACTGTAGAATACTAACTACTTTTTACAAAGCCGTATTTTTTTAGGGAAACTTAGAAGTGACATAAAGCTGATAAATAAGTAAAATAAGTTTTGCTAGATTTTTATCTATAATCATCTCTAGAACTCTGGAAATTGACAATTCATTATGCTGTGGTCATCTTCAAATATTTTTTAATTCCAAGTGTCTGAATTAATGATCTTTGTCTTTACAAATAAGTGCCCATTGGGCAACATCAGTGGATTTTCTGAAAGTAATGTCAGTGTCTTCTGTTAAATGTTATTTGAGTGCAATAAAATACAAAATGATTCTCTGTATTGTCATTATTTTTGGAAATATATTAAGCATTTTTAATTGTGTTACATCATAAAATCTATTCATTTTATGTTAACTAGTTAGAAAATGGTTGCATTTTTGATGACTAAAATCACAAAGGAATATCATCAGCCCCTTTTCTTAATGTATTTCTAATAGGTAATGCTTATCTAACACACACTATTATGCGCCCTTGCCAGGGGGTAGGAGTAAAATGAAATAGCCCCTACAGCCATCCTTTGCAGGTTTTTGTCTAGCACCTAGAAGTTGTAATTATTTCCCACCCTCCCTCATGGCTGTCAGGATATTAATTTCATTGAGAGTGGTTAGAAGTGCAGAAAAGGGTATGAAAAGTTCTCTTTTTTCTTCTCTCCCATTTCCAAACTTTATTCTCTGGACAGAAAAGGAGAACTAGACAAGTGAGGTTCTAGAGAGGGTTGGTTTCCCCTCCAGCTTGTCCAGAAGAAACAATAAAAATTAAAGGCTTTCAGGGTAAGCAGACCCACTATTGTTGAATATACCTACTCTGCTGAGCGTTTCTCGTGTTAGGGACTGGAGTTTTCTCAGCAGGTGGGTGTTACCCCTGCTTGTAGGGGAGTACAGCATGATTGGAGAGATGGGAGCACCTGCCGGGATGTGGTTACACACTGGGGTTCCAGAGTGAATTCTTGGGCAACAGGTGAAAGGTGGAAGCAATTGGAGGAAGGACAAAGAGCAGAGAGGAGGTCAGTGAAACTGTAACAGGTGAGCGCAATACCGCGCGAGCTAAGGGAAGGCTCATAGAGAGAAGGAGGGAGGCAGGAAAGATGTGACTTGAAGACTGGGCAGTGTGGCGTGCAGGGAGAATGCAGCTTCCCAGGTCCAGTTCGGAGAGTGAACAGATGCCTGTGTTATGGGGCCCTTAGAAGGATGAGTGTGCCTGGGAGGGAGTCGGCTCAGAATGTTCATTGTGTCCAACAAGAACTGCTCAGTAGCCAGATTAGCACAGGAGTTGGAATATAATGAAGATACAGAGTATCTAAATCCACAAAAGTGATTATTTTTAATGATTGCATGACAATTTTTAAAAGATCAATATTCAATTTTTTAATTAAGGTTTACCTTGTTCTGGTAAAACTATCTTGAAAGGAGAAAAAAGTAATCTTAGAACAGACAAAGAATGTGTGGCACCATTTAATGTTTGGATATGAGTATTTAAACACTAAATATGAGTTACAGGTGAGTTTGTACTTCTGTAGGTTTTGGCTGAGCACATAGCGCCTTTTAATAAAGGAATTGCTCATTATTGGGTTATACGGAATTTGAAATTGGCTTTATTCTGTAGCCTGAGACAAGGTTGCTTAGCCACTGTAAGTCTCTATGCCTCGATGTCCTTATTAGTAAAATTATAGCTAATGCTGATGAGAAGTTTAATGGGGATAATAAGTGTTAAGTGCTTAGAAAAATGCCTGGCATATGGTAAGTATCCCATAAGTCATTTTCCTTTTGGCATAGCAAGGTCCGTAGGTGGTCTCCCAGAGAAGCATAGTTAAAATAAAGGTAGTACTTTATTCTTAGCTGAGCAGAATGCTGGTGAGATAGGCTGCACGTCACAGAACGTGGCTTTACGTAAGCTGGATGTAAGCACTACAAACCAGAGAGGTGAACACGTCTCCTCTGCGCATTCTCTCTGTGGCCAAACGTGTTTCAGAGCTCAGCTTGTTGAAGTATGAAGGACAGAGGGAACACAGAATGGGGACAAGGCCCTGGGGCCTGGAGTGACCTGAGCTGGCCTGTCATCCCCACCTTCGGGACTGCATGGGAGGAGGACGGAGGTGGTCACCCCTGTTTCTAAGAGCATGTCCAGCCTTACTCTCCCTCCAGGGTCATGGGAGGAAGTGAGTCCAGCGGACACGGGGGACCTGGCCAGGGCCCCGTCACATGGGTTTGGCACCTTCTACTTATGTTTGCAATGTGATCACTTCAAACCGCTCCCCTTCCCTTTTTTTTCCCCAAGGGGTGAGCTGATCTGTGGGGAGCTCTGAACTCCCCCATCTACTTTATCTAGTAAGGTCTGAAACTTATATTTTGTGCTCTAGTATTCAAATCACATCAGCCAGGTACACCTGCTGCTGACGTGGAGGGTTGTGGTGCTACATCCCTGAGGTCTACAGAGTGCAGGCAAACACTATCAGGGGCTCAGTTAATATTCACTGAGTGGTGTTGAATGATCTAGTTCTGCTACTAGAAAGAAGAAGGTTACAGTTACTAAGATCAGAAATTCTAGAACATCCAGCAGAGATCAACAAGTCCTTCCTTCCTCCCTTCTCTCTGTCCCTTCCTCCTCTTCCTTTCTTTTCTTTCTTTCCTTTTTTGAGACAGAGTCTCACTTTGTCATCCAAGGTAGAGTGCCATGGCATCATAGCTCACAGCAACCTCAAACTCTTGGGCTTAAGTGATCCTCTTGCCTCAGCCTTCTGAGTAGCTGGGACTATAGGCTTTGGCCACAATGCCCAGCTAGTTTCTAGAGATGGGTCTCACTCTTGTTTACCCTAGTCTTAAACTCCTGACCTCAATCAATCCCCCACCTCAGCCTCCCAGAGTGCTAGGATTACAGGAATGCGCTACTGCACCTGACCTCCTTTCTCTTTTAAAAAATATCCTGTATTCTGCTCACGGCACTGCCCAGGAGATATGTGCTGCCAACTTGTACAGCTTACTCTTTTCAGAAGAGTAGACCTGTACTTCTCCATCCCCTCATTTCTTTTTCATGGAGTGGTGCAGTGCTAAGAACATAGGCTGTGGAGTCATGAGACCTGTTGCCTTGACAGCGTGGGCACCTTTAGTTTCTCGGCGTCAGCTCCCTCCTGTGCAGAGAGGGAGGTAAGATTCGCCCACAGGGTGTGAAAGAACAAGAGGACCCATAGCCACAGAGAATCTCACTAGATTTCAAGTGTACTTCCCTTTTCTTCCTCTCACCTAAAATCTCAAAAGAGCAAAAATGCTTCATATATATAAAAAAGTCTCTTCCTGCATTAAATCCTGCCTTGGTTTTATTTTCACTTCCCCACATGTAAGTGTTTTATACGAGCGAATGAGGGAAACCTGGGCCGCCCACTCGGGGTCCATGTCGGTGTACTGTTGACCACCTCTTTGGCTGTACCCACATCCTCTGGCTTCCCCTGTGGGGACAGGACAGAGTCTATGATCTTTTAAATCAGTCTTCAGAACTCTGTTATTGCTACCGTGTGTGTGCATGTATTCTCAGAAATACCCAAAGACTAAGTACCTACTGGGGCTGTAATCAAGGGGTCTACCTTGAAAATGAACTAGGTCCTAATGAACATTAAACAGTAGGCTTGATACGGAATCACAGGAGCGGAAGCGAGGACGGAAACACACGGTCATCTCTTACACTCTTGTGGTCCACGCGAGGGCCGGGTGTTCCTCACTCCTAGTGGGTGTCCTCACTGTGCTCGTAACTCCATTGTGGGAGAGACACTGACTGGGATTAACCTAATTGAGGCTGACACAGGTGAGCTCCTGGGCTGATCCGGGCATCTCGGCAAGTGAGCTAATGCTGAACACCTGGGTCAGCGCTGCCCCTGCCCATCTGTGTGCACTTGTGATATATCCTTAGAGCCGTGAGACTAATCTTCCCAGTGCTGAGACCTGCTGCGTTCCTTTAAAGCATACGTGTCCTTTATAAAACTCCTATGGGTTTAGGAGGCAATAAAAATAGTGAACAATGTTTGATGATGAGTTCTCCTCACATGTTCAGCCCTTATCTCCTTAAAGACATTTGGGGTTGGTGGCCGTCCAAGTTAAAGGTAACTGCTTTCTCTTACAGACAAGGAACACTTAGCCTGGTGCCTGGTACCTCCCTAGCCACTCTCGGTGACTTTTAAAAGTAAATGAGCTTAAGTTTTGATATTTTGTAATGAGTTTTATGTGTAAAGAATTCAGCATTTAGGAAAATTGAAATGTATGCCCAGTTATATCTTTCTTAAATTATTTAAATGTTATCCTACCTTTTGAGTTATTTAAATTATAATTTAAATGTTATCCTGCCTTTTGAGTTATTGAATGGAGACTTACATGGTACTTATTATGTTTTGTCTTTAATTTTCAGAAACAAATAGAAAAATGGATGATGCTGAACCAAAAGAAAAAGGTGAGATTGTCAAATAAATAGCTTTTTATATACTTACAGAAAGGTCATTATACCATCTGAGAATAACATGATTTTATTTTATATCACTGATTAAAAGAAATTTCCATGAGGTTTATTATTTCAATGATTTTTATTAATAAACACTTAATATTTTTCACAAACATTAAGAGGTAAGGCTTAGAGAGATTGCCTAGTTTTTAGTTCTAGACTTGTCATTCACTACATGTGTGCCCTTGGGAGAATTACCCAACCTTTGTGCCTCGGTTTCCCCTTTTGTAACATAGGAATAATAAAGAGTACCATCTTCATAAGGCTGTGTCTCCACAATAATTAAATGAAAAAATAATAAAGTTGATGAAAGTAATGTTTAATACAGAGAAAGCACTTAGGAAATATTAAATATCATTTATTGTTGATATGTTGAGAGCTGTGCTAGGTAATAGGGATCCAGTGATTACTAGAACATGATATCTTTTTTGCAAGGGACTCTGATTTATTAGAAAGACAGATATATAAAGAAAGTTATAGCCTATAGAAAGAATTATCTCTACCTTCAAAGTTTATTACAGAGTCATCCTAACAAATTTAATAACCCGTAGTATTTTAATTGAGCTCTCACAGAGGTTCCTTAACTTACTCAGAGTGAGGAACTATTTTTCATGTCAAAAAATTATATGGATGATCATAAAAGTAGTGTTATATTTTTAGTATTGATTGAATGATAAGGTCTTTAATGGTTGAATGTTATTACAGTTTCAGGGATGACTTTAATTTGTGGTGATGAAAGTGGTATCTACACTTGAATCTGTCTGTACATATAACACCCAAGATATTACCTAGTGTGTAAAGAATACCTTGTAAATGTGTGGAGTTGCTCACTTTGGACTGTAATTTCACAGCCCCCAGATTGAGAATTAGGCACCTGCTTCATGCAATCTTTTTTCCCCCTAACTAGTTGTTTTAAATTATTGTCAAATTAATTCAGGAACTAGTTTTAAGAAGTTAAGCCACTGAATGAAAATGAACAGTCTCTGCCCTACCATTCCCTCTCCGAGTTCCACTTACTAAATTTCTTTTAGCTATTTCCTTTTCGTACTTGTCTGTACATTTCTAAATAACATATTAACTGTGTAGTTTTCTCCTTAATACTGGAAACTGTCGGCTTGGTGCCTGTGGCTCAAGCGGCTAAGGCGCCAGCCACATACAGCTGAGATGGCAGGTTTGAATCCAGCCCAGGCCCGCCAAACAACAATGACAGCTACAACCAAAAAAGTAAATAAATAAATAAATAACCGGGCGTTGTGGCAGGCACCTGTAGTCCCAGCTACTTGGGAGGCTGAGGCAGGAGAAACACTTGAGCCCAGGAGTTGGAGGTTGCTGTGAGCTGTGATGCCACAGACAGCACTCTACCCAGGGCAATAGCTTGAGGCTCTGTCTCAAAAAAATAAATAAATAAATAAAAATTAAAAAAAAATACTGGAAACTGTCAGTTGACTTTGTTTAGTAGATGGGTGGGATTAGCTCCATCACACTTAGCCAAGCTCTCCAGTGCCTTGTTTCCCATATCTTCCAAATGTATCTTTGATGTAACGATAGTGGATAGTGACAAGCTAAGGGGAAAACAGGAAGCAGAAAGGAGCGTATCAGCGGCTTTGATAGCTGATCACTTCGTCTGCTTCCAACACCCCTTTCTCTTGGGCTGCTGGGCAGCACGTTCTTCTAGTTTCTCTCCTGCGCTCTGCGTTTGCTTCTTCTCAGGCTGTTTGGATGGATCTGCCCCGCCCCCCAGAACGTTAAACACTGGTGCACTCCAGGCCTCAGCCTTCAGAGTATTTCTCCACCTATGCGCACTCACGTAGATGATTTCAGCTAATCTGGTTTTCGATTCCTTCCATTTGCCATAGATTGCCAAATTTACCCACAGCCTGGGTCTCTGTTCTGAACTCCAGACTGGGGTGTCCCGTTGCCCCCCAGGTGTCTATGCGGTAACCCTGAATGGTTTTCTCATAATCACTTCAAACCTAACAGGTCTAAAACTGGACTCCTGATTTACCCCAAACTCAAAATGCACTCCTCCTGCACACCTTCTCTTTCATGCTTCCCTGTCATCCCCTCAGCAAATCTTGTTAGAGTCCCTTCACTCTGAATACACTGAGAAGCCAGCTACTTTCTTCCACTTTCACCCACCATTACCAGGTCTAAGCCTCCACTGTCTCTTGCCTGGATTATTCCAGTAGCCTGCCTATCGGTCTTCCTGTGTCCACCTTTGGGTCTTTATCATCTTTCTCAATATGTGTACAGTCGCCACAATGACTCTTTTGAAACCTAAGTCGTATCATGTTGCTAAGATCCCTCCAACATCGTCATATGTTCTTTAGAGTAAAAGAAAAGTCTTTTGCAGTGATTTATAAGGCCTCACACAATCCATTCTCCCTCCTTTTCTAATAGGTTTCCTCTCCAACCTCAGGGCCTGTGATTCTCTCTCCAGCGACAATGGCTTACATGCCAAGCACACCCACACCCAACCCACAAGGCCTACAGTTTAGTTCTACCCATCAGTGAGCCTCCCCAGCCCTGGTTTTATTTACGATCACAACACCTTACGCAGTGATTCTCAACCTTCCTAACGCCATGATGTATTTTCATTGTTACAAAGGGGTCACAACCCACAGGTTGAGAACCACTGCCTTACAGGGTGAGTCCTCTTTCCTTGTTTTATTTTCTCTACTGCACTGTCATCATATGATAAACTGGCATTTTCATTCTTTAGTGTTTATTATCTGAACCTCCCACTGAAATGACATTTCCGTGAAGACACATTTCTCTTTGTTTTGCTCACTGGTTCTAGAACTACTTGGCACACAGTAGGCCCCCAGTAGCATTGGTTGAATGAATTTCTATTATGTTTTAATGAATAAGGATCAATATCCAAAGACATTAAAGACTATAAAGTCCAAACTGAAGGACTAAGAGCCAGAACCCATATGGAAATCCTAGGATGGAAATCTGGGGGAGAGCCAAAACTTGGGTTTTGCTGTTCCTCAAGAAAGCAGAGCGATTCTATGGTCTGTGAGTCAATGTGTCAGAGTCCGGTGGACCCACACTGTTTAGAGCATGAAACTAACAAGGAAAAGGAAATCTTTATTTAAAAACACTTTAACCTTAAATTTTTTCATCTAGAAATGAAGATAGTGTTTGTTATGCCTCACAGAGGCTGCATCATAGTAGAAAGATAAAATAACATCTATAAATAATGATTAACGAAAATGTGTACATTGCCATAATATTCTGAAATAAAAAAATAATGAACTCAATCTGGTACTGTTATTATCCAAATCTCAGCCTACTGCTTTTATTATCCAAGTATCTGGACTTTGGGTTGCTTTGATTAGCAATTAAATTAGTTCATTTGGTGATTTAATATAGGTGTGCTGATTTTTTATTTTGTTAGAACACAACTTCTTTAAAAAAGTCCAATCTACTATCATCATTATTTACAAAAACTAAGGTATTTTCACTCTCCAAAGTAAGGTGTGCATAATTAAAAAATAAAGGACACTTAAATATTGAATACATGTAGCTTTATGGGAAAATCACAGCTATGATTCACATCATTGTTTACCTTAGACCAATAACATTTCGTTACGTGGCTGCGTGGCAAAGATACCACTGTTACAGTACATGGAGGCTGAGGCTGTGCCTCTCCCCAGGGAGAATGGATGGTGAGGCCTCGTAAACCACTGCGGAGGACTGAGGCTGGGCTCCAGCGCCACGTTCCCTCACGTCTCACATCTCATGATCCCGGATTCCTGAGTGTCTCAGAGAAGGGGAAAAAAATAAGCCCTTTTTGTCCTTTACTCATGTTTCCTTTTTCTACATTGGTGAGGGAGATGAGCATTTTTAAGGAAAATTCTGGTTTTCTGTTTTTAGGAGATAGGGTTTTGGTATGTTGCCCAGGTTGGAGTAGAACTCCTGGGCTTAGGGGTCTTCCTGCTGTAGCAGCCCAGGGAGCTGGGGCTGCAGGTGGATGCCACTGTGCCTGGCTAAGACTCTGGTTTTCTTAGAAGTGCCCCATCTTTCTCCTCCCTCCTACATGTTTTTAAGACTTGAGTTATATATCAGTTTCAGATCAACCCTCCAAATCACTGCATTCCCATTAAAGTCATTAATACAGTTTACAAAACTGAAATTTTAGTGTCTTAAAAAGACAGGAGTGTATTTCTTAGTCTCATAAATGGGACCAGTTTAGTGGCTCATGAAGGACCCAGTTTCTCTCTTGCCATTCTGCCATCCATAGTCCATTAACCTCCTTCTCCAAAAGGGCTGTCCTAAGTGCCAGTCACTCCATCTGCATCCAGATAACAGGAAGGGGGCTGGAGAAGGAGCAGGACAGAACTTGTTAAAGCTGCAGCACAGGCTTCTAGTTCTAAGGAGGAAGGGCCTAGTGACTATCCACAGGAAGCTGTAATTAGTCTTGGATGCAGGATTTCCTCCTTTTGTTACCAAAATGTATTTAACCATCATATTTCAGAAACATAGCCACTGTTTTATGCTAAAAAGCTTGACAGACCTTCAGAATATGTATTTTTAAAAACACATTTACCAAAATAAGAAAACCTACAGATTACCTTCATCCCTATCCCCTAAACTATTTGCATGCCTAGGACATGCCAGGATTGTTCTAGACAAGTGGGCACAGGTGAGATTAAAACAGACAGGGTACCTGCCCTGGGGGAGCTCGCACCTCAGCGGGGAGAGCAACTGTACCCACAAAAACCGAGGAGACAAAGCAGGAGAGGGTGCTGTGGGAGAAGTGGGGATGAGTCAGGAAAGTTCTCTCAGGTTGTCAGAGATGCAATCCAGGCCGCTGTGTGGACACTAAGAACACTTTGAGCTGAGAAAGTTTGTGCAAAAGTCCTGAGAAGGCAGAGAAGGGCCTGAGACTCTGAAGCACCCTGAACAAACCAAGAATGAATGCAAAACAGAGAAGGTCTGGGAGCAGATGGTTGCAGGAGCCAGAACTGATTCTCCATGCAGTGGGTCGCCACCCCCAGCCCACAAACGTCTCTGTACCAGGCAGGGCCCTTGCCCAGTCACACACTAGCTGTTTGCTTCTAGGAAGTCCACCAGAGTGCTTCCTCCCACAGGGAGGGTTGGGGAAGCCAGACCGTGGGCGTGGTTACTGCAGATACATAAGAACACCTGCAGACCTGCGGCTCACGGGGCAGTCCCGAGCCCACCACTGTACCCTGCGTATGGAGGAGCTTCCAGTCAGCCTCAGCCACTGTGCACTGCCCTGCCTGGCGTCTGCTGTGCACAAGCCTAACCTCCAGGGTCTCTGCTTCTGAAGGGGGTATTCTTGGGGAGGGCAGGGACTGGGGCTCTAGAACCTGCTCAGTGTGACAGCTTCTCTTGATAGGTTTGTCATGCTGTGAGCATTTAAAATTGGCCATTGAGGCCTGACATGGTGGCTCATGTCTGTAATTCCAGCACTCCGGGAGGCCAAGGCAGGTGGATCCCCTGAGTTGGAGATCAGCCTAGCAAGAGCAAGTGCCAAGCTGTACTAAAAATAAAAAAACTAGGGGGTATTGTGGTGGGTGCTTGTAGTCCCAGCTACTCAAAAGGGTGAGGCAAGAGGATTGCTTGAACCCCAGTTTGATATCACTGTTGGCTATGATACCAGATCACTGTACCCCAGGGTGACATTGAGACTGTCACAAAAAAAAAAAAAAAAAAGCGAAAGAAAGAAAAAAAAATTTGGCAGTTTGGAACCAATTACAAGATGTTTGTAATTATTTTATTAAGGGTGAAATTTAGGAATAAGAAGAAAATGAATGATGAATTAGTGTTGCCACAGCTTCATTGGAAATCCTGTTCAAGCAAATTGTCAGCTTTGGGAATTCCACGTATTTCTTACTCAGATATATACAGTGCTATTAACTGATAGGGAAGAGAAAAGAAGAAATGTTCTGTTTTTGGAATATGTAACAAAAAAATTGCTTCAATACAATTGTTTTATAATAGCAAATAGAGTTTTTTTTTAAATGGCAGTTATAAATTTGCCTCAGGATAAATTATTAGGTTGATAAATTTTACCTGTATTATCATCCCTCTAGAATATTGAGAGACTGGGAAGACATTGTTTTCACTTAGAATTAATAAATCTATGACCCCTTTGTTCTCACAGAGAATCAGATTTAGTCCACTTTGGTAGTGTCATAGGATTAGAATAGGCTTATTTCAAAACAGGCCCTCATTTGGAGATGTCTGTATAATCAAATCAGATTATTTATATATGTTTTAGATAAAATTGCTATAAGGGCTTCTCACCACTGGATGTCATCTTTGCCCACATATTCCATATTCCAAAGTCATAAAATGTGAATGTGAACTCCAAAGTAATGCAGTGCAAGAATGGCTTGTGAGGTGAGAAATTCAAATAATTACTTTTATCCATCCATTTATTTAGTATATACTGGATGGGCCAGGCACTGTTTTAGGCACTGGGACTAAACCAGTGAATAAAACAAAGTTCCAGCTCTCATTATACTCACATTTCAGTGTGTATGTGGCTGTTGGTAGGGGCTGGACATACCACTTTTAGACTATAATAGGCAGGGGTGAGTATTAACAGGAATATAAAACAGGAAAAGAAAACGGAGAATGGCAATGGATAGGAGGTGTTGCTCAGAAGTAACTGACTGAGATGGGCGCCTTGGACAGGGACATCTAAGATCTGAAGAGTCAGGGAGTGAGCTGCACCACTTGGGAGCAGGGCATTCAGCAGGGTGGAGAGCATGCTCATAACCTCTGCTGTGAGTGTGTCCAGCATGCTGAGGCTCAGCAAGGGGGCCCTGTGCCCTGTGCGGGGACAGTGCAGGAGTGCATGAGACACAAGGACTGAAGGGCAAAGTGAGGGCTTTGCAAGGAGGCGGGAAGCTACTGGAAGACTCTGAGCAGAAAATAGATAAGATCTGCCTTATGTTTTCCAAGATTCATTCTGGTAAGAGAGCAGGGAGACCATTAGGGGGCGCTGCAGTAGTCCAGGTGGGGAATGATGACTGGGAGTAGGGTGTAGGGTGAAGGTGTTAGTAGTGTTTAGATTCTGCATGTATTTGGACATAAGGCAGTAGGGTCTGCAAATAGATAGGATCATGGGGTATAAAACAGGAGTCAAAGATGACACTGAGCTTCTTAAAAAGGTGTGCATTGACAAACTGAGCCCCGAAATATGCAATATGTTACTGATTTAGTGCATAGCATATATCAAGTGTCAGTGATTAGTTGAGGATTTATGTTCCTTTAAAGAAATTTGAAGAACCATGGAGTACCCATGCCTACAAAAAAGGAAATATGTTTTTGCTTGTGAATGTGTTAGATAAAATTTTATTTGTACACGTATCGTTGACTTTTCCTGAAATTTTTAAAAACTTAGCCTAACATGTAGTATCTCATTATGTTGTTCATTGTAATTAAGGATATATTTAAACAAGTTATATCGTGAATGTTTAAAGATTTCCTGATGGCTATTTGTAGTCTTTTAAAAATTAACAATCAAAAAATAAATAAATAAATAAATAAATAAAATAAATAAAAATTAACAGTCAGTTCCCTAACAAAACGCCAGATGGCACTAGAAAACAAGTCACATTTACACTAACAGCAATTACATTTCTAATGCCACTTTTAAAAAGGCTGCAATGGCTGTATCATAGCCAGTAAATCAGCTTGATGAAACTAACACCTCATAGAGCTCTTAGTTTTCTGTGATCATAAGAAAAATAAAGATAGATCATGCGTGATTAATAACATTATCCAGAAGTTTTCTTATTTAAAAAAAATCTCTAATGAAGTTTTTCCAGTGATGCTTAAACTGCGTGTAACATACTTGTGCAAAGTTGTTTTCCATTGCTAAGGGAATAAAAACTAAACTCTTTAGCATAGCACATAAGGCGTCTCAGGATAAAGCTCCTGCCCCTGGCTTTTCTCTGTTTGAAAGCTTTTCCTTATCTCTCTGCTTGTCTTTCATCTCTTCATTTCTGTTTCTTACATCTGAGCGTCAATGTTATCTCTTCCAGGAAGCCTTTTCTGACTGAGCATTTGTCTCCTGGCCCAGACCAGGGTGTGCTGCTCTTTGTGTTCTCAAGACATCTTGTGATTTTACAGATTTGTAGGGCATATTTTGAGTGATTCTCTTAAATTCTAGACATTAAAAAAAAAAAAAAGTTTACTGAGGGTAGGAACCATGACCAACTTTCCTCCTCTGTATTAATCAGAGTTATTGGGTGTGTATGTGTATGTGTGTGTGTGTAGAGACAGAGATACAAAGACATATATTTTAACAAGTTGGCGCACATGACTCCAGGGGCTGGCCAGTCTGAAGTCTGCAGGACAGATTGGCAAGCTGGAGACCCAGGGAAGACTTGATGTTGTCATCTGAGTCCATAAGGCAGTGGGCAGGCAGAATTCCTCTTTCTGGAGGGAGGTCAGTCCTTTCCTTAAGGCCTTCATTTGATTGAGGGAGACTTATTTACATTAAGAATAGTAATCTGGGTGGGTGGAAATGTGAGAAGACTTGCTGAAGGGTAGAGGCAGATACAGTTGTCTTCTTGAAGGGTTTATTTAGATTATAATTTATGAACTATTTTAACAATTAGGGAATATGGATTGTGAGGCAAGGGATGAAGAACAGATAGGAGATGTGCAAGTTCCAGAGAGTATGTGCGCAGGGAGACCACAATGTGTTTTGGGAGCCCAAAAGTGTTGAACACAACAGCACAGGCCTTCTGTAAAAAGGACACAATTGTCTTATGTATGGAGGCCTGACCCTTCCCCCACAGAGAGTCTGTACAGAGGTCTCTGAGAGCTGAATGAGCCTTGTAAGATGTGCTGGGAGCAGCATGGACAGCTGGCTCCTTGATAAGAGAGACAGTCTATTGGGGCTAGATAAGAAAAACAGTTTCTTTCTACCCCACTTCTGGTATGGATATAGCATCAGCTTATCTGCCTCACGGGTACCGGAGACTTAATTGCCTCCTGTGAAACTGTGTGCGTGGTCAAACCTGCTGTCTGCTCTAGTATTCTGCTGCTTTTTTATTTATTTATTTATTTATTTATTTATTTTTATTTATTTATTTATTTTTTTATTGTGGAGAAGGGGCAGGGAAAGAAGGCGGGGGAAGAGGTGCGTGACAGGGTCGGGCCAGTGCCATGGAACCACATTGGCTGTAACTAGGTAGAGGCAGTTTCAGGCCAGGCCTTGCTGAGTCTTTGCTACGTGGAAGTAGCTCGATGGATCTACTTCTAGTCAGGCTCAGGAAGTTGCACTAGGCCTCAGGCACATGGCAGGGCCCAACAATTCCCTCTTTTGTTTTTTGTATGGTGGAAAAACATAGCCCCTGTCTTAGGTTGC
>CAUYPK010124510.1:0-24075 GCA_963574355.1 Loris lydekkerianus | reverse complement strand
ATGGGACTTCATTAAACTGAAAAGCTTCTGTATAGCTAAGGAGACAACAACCAAAGCAAAGAGACAACCTACACAATGGGAAAGGATATTTGCATATTTTGAATCAGACAAAAGCTTGATAACTAGGATCTATAGAGAACTCAAAATAATCCACATGAAAAAAGCCAACAATCCCATATATCAATGAGCAAGAGACATGAATAGAACCTTCTCTAAAGAAGACAGATGAATGGCTAACAAACATATGAAAAAATGTTCATCATCCCTATATATTAGAGAAATGCAAATCAAAACCACCCTGAGATACCATCTAACCCCATTGAGAATGGCCCACATCACAAAATCTCAAAACTGCAGATGCTGGCGTGGATGTGGAGAAAAGGGAACACTTTTACACTCTTGGTGGGACTGCAAACTAGTACAAGTACAACCTTTCTGGAAGGAAGTATGGAGAAACCTCAAAGCACTCAAGCTGGACCTCCTATTTGATCCTGCAATCCCATTACCAGGCATCTACCCAGAAGGAAAAAAAAATCCTTTTATTATAAGGATAATTGTACTAGACTGTTTATTGCAGCTCAATTTACAATTGCCAAAATGTGGAAACAGCCTAAATGCCCACCAACCCAGGAACGAATTAACAAGCTGTGGTATATGTATACTGTGGAATACTACTCAGCTATTAAAAAAAAAAAAAATGGAGACTTTACATCCTTTGTATTAACCTGGATGGAAGTGGAAGACATTATTCTTAGTAAAGCATCACAAGAATGGAGAAGCATAAATCCTATGTACTTAATTTTGATATAAGGACAATTAACAACGATTAAGGTCATGGGGGGAAGAAAAAGCAGCGAGAGGGAAGGAGGAAGGGATGTGGGGCCTTGGTGTGTGCCACACCTTCTTGGGGCAAGACATGATTGCAAGAGGGACTTTACCTAACAAATGCAATTAGTGTAACTTGGCTTATTGTACCCTCAATGAATCCCCAACAATAACAAAAATAAACAAATAAAAATAAATTTATTTGTTTCTCCTTCTCCTCATATTTTTCCTTTTTATTTGATTTGCACCCTCTGTATTTTTGGACTAACTATAATCTTGCAATTTTGCTAATGTATTTGTCCTAATATGCCGAAGCATTACTGGGTGCAAGCACTCTTAATTGAGCCAACAACCCACAAAACAGGAACCAATTCTTGGTGCTGAAATGGTTAAGTCGGTGGTCAAAACAAACTGGCTTTATCCAACCCTCTCATCTCACTCCATCCTACCAGACGTGTAAATACATATATTGCTTTGTCCTACTTTGGCAGTTCCTTTGTTTTCAGATTCTTGCAAATGCACCCTTGTTTTTCTCCACTTCTTACCCAGTATCCATGAACACTGGCTGTCCTAACCCTCCCCTCAGTTTGTTGCTCTGGCTTCCTGGCTCTTGGGCCATCTATCTGCTTCCCTTGGCTTTCAGCTCCCTCCACCCCTTCACACCTCTGTGTGTAGGAATCCCCTGTCTACCTGGATTTTCTCTGTTGCATCACTCTTTCTCTTCTGTCCTCATCAGCTACACAAGGCCTCCTGAACATACTGCTTTTTAGCCTCAGTCTTTTTTCTTCTTCAAAACCAGGTGCTGTGACCAATCACTCAGATTGTCATCCACCTCATTAACCTCTCTCAAATGTTGACTCTGTCAGGAATTAGAAATTGTGTATATCTTTGGAGGCATCACAGTGTGCAAGGGGAGCCTGTTGCCCCCTGTAAAAAGCCATCGTGTCTTCTCCTTTTTAAAAGCCCCAACCCTACTATTGTCCCTCGACTAAGTCCGCTCACTTTGTGTAAAGTTGATCACACTTCTGCATCATCTGGAAGGACATACAACCTAGTGAAGCCCCTCAAAGCTAACAAGCTTAAGCAAAGAACTTTTGTAAGAGTATAGGAAAATAAGTAATTTCTTTTTTGTTGGGCTTGCTGTCAGATTAGTCATAAGCTTGGAGATTCCTTGCAATCATCTGTTCTCTTAGAAAGGAGTGTTTTCCTTGTTTCATCTTGTTATGTGGAGGAGATCTGGACTGGATTCATAGATTTATAAATCATAATCAGGTGTGCTAAAGAGCAAGCCAAGGGCATAAGTGAGCTCACTGGGGGACTATCTGCACAGTGAGAAAACTTGCCAAATAGAACGCTGGGGGAAAGTTCAATATTTCATGGTTAAGTTAAAGAAGAAAATCTACAGAACAGAAGAATAGCCAAAATAAGTAGGAGCAACATTGGGAGACATGGCTGAAAAAAAGGCAGAGAGACTGTTTCAAGAAACAGGATATGATCAACAGAGTGAAAATATGTTGAGGGGCCAAGTATATGGAACTGAAAACCGGGTGGTCTTTGGTGATCTTGGCAAAAGCTGCTAAGGCGAACTGAATGGAATGGGAAAAGAGGAAATGGAGACAGCAGCATACCTACTCTTTCAGAAAACTTGACTCTGAGGGGAAGAAATCTCACTCCTTCTGTTACCTGATCTCAGATACGTGTTGGAAACAAAGAACAGACCTGTACTAAAGCCTTTCCTGAATTGTTTCCCTTGGTGAAAGAGATCTGGTTAAAAAAAAAAAAAAAGAGAGAGAGAGAGAATTTTGAATTCTTCAATAAGAAGAGAAGAGATAATGTGAAATATCTAGGTACTTAATGTGAGGAAAGTACATTTTGAATTATATCTGCTTGTTTCATTATCCTTATAATTAGTCAATATATTTTTGAACTTTACCTTAAGCTGGATGAGAGAAGGTTCAAGGCGAGGAGAGTGTGGTGAAGCATTTCATATCCCAGATTGTGCAGCTAGACTGCCAGGGTTGATATCCTGGCTCCACCGTCTTCTACCTACATGACATTAGACAAGTTAACCTTCCTTTTTGGATCTGAATTTTAATGAAATAATACATTCTTACAAGATTACAAGGATTAAGAAAATCTAGAGCAGGCAAAGAATTTAGAACAGTATCAGGTATGGGTATAATGTTTGTTGTCATTGTAGGGACGTGGCCTATCCTGCTTATAACCACACTGGCAAGGTATAGCATTGATGCCTATATATAGAAGTCACTGAAAATATTTATGCATCCAATCGATGAAAGACCATATGAATTATTTCTCCATATGTGTAGTTGTCTGCATTAGCACCATATATGTATATGTGCATGTATATGAGTGTGTGTATACATGCGAACATCCAGACATTATTTTGTCTTTATTGATGACACATCAAGCAAACTCATTTAAAATGCAGAGGTGATAACACACAAACTTTTGAAGCTATACAAACATTATTTTTGCAAGCTGTCAGAGTTGAAAGGATATCCTCAGTGAAAAGCCACGGAGGCATTTCTATGCAATGGACAAAGGAACGAGGAATGGCATTTATTCCTCTGCCCTGCCACTTTGGCTATATGGCCACTGCTTAAGAGGTGGCACTGAAGTGTATGATTGGTTTCACAAGAACTTCAAAAATGAAAGAAAAAAGAGATTCTTGCATATTAAAAAAGGGTTCTCCATATTCAACAAGAGTAAAAGAAAAGAAAGAGGAACAGGAATCATCACATTTTATTATAGATAACAATCTCTCGCTATTATCCTAACATTCACAACCAAGATGACCACAGGGCCTTAGGACATTGCCTTGTGTCCTGATGGTCCTCTGTATTCAATACATATTTCTAGTGTTAGAAAAAGTGAGCACTGACAGCCAACTGGGAACTTCAGTCAAACAGAATCATAAAATGCTGAAGTTAGAAGGAAACTCAGATCATCTGATTCCAACTTTAGAGTTGGTTCCCTGTACATCATTGCTCAATTTGGTCTAGTCTGTTTTGTGGAGCCTATGAAGCAAAGAAAGAAAATCAATTTCCAAATGTGGGAAGGTACACTCAATAATTTGAACATACATAAATTACTTATTCAAATTCAGAAGAATCTTTTTCTTTTTTCAAGTTTAAGACAAGGCAATTGCCTTCATGGTTTCTCAACCATCATCACTCATTATAGGGTTGTGATTAGAGGGTTTATTTAATAGGCACTCAGGAAACATAGTTTATGACTGAATACTGCCTGGAAACATAACACCATTATTTTTCACTTTTTGAAAGTTTATTAAATCATAATTTACATAAAATGAAATATTCTAACGTAAAATATGTAGTTCAATGAGCTTCAGCAAACAGACACAGCCATGTAGCCATCACACAGAACAAGATACATTAATAGGATTGGTGTTGACTTATAACAAATATTTTTTATATCTATTCATCTACTTTATTGCCTTTATTCTTTTAACATAGTGAATTACATTAATTGATTTTCAAATTTGAATTGGCAGTCATTCTCGGTAGAAAAATACTTGATCACAATGCATTTTTTTATATAGCTGGATTTTAATTTAATTATTTTTGTTGAGAATTTTTGTGTCTTTGCTCATGAGTGCTATTTTTTCATAATTTTATTTCCTTGTGATATCTTTTCAGGCTTTGAAATCAATGTAATTTAGCCTTATATATGTATAACATATTGGGAAAATTTTTTTCCTCCCCTATTTTCCATCAGAGTTTGTGTTATTTTGATATTATTTTTTTTTCTTAAATCTCTCATAGAATTTACCAATAAAACCACAGAGGTCTGAAACAATTTTTATGGAAACAAAGGTTTTAATTATAAATTAAGTTTCTGACCATATGGTTTTACATGAGTTTTACCAAATGTTTAAGAGGACAAAAAGATACTAATTCTCTACAATATCTTTCACAGAATAGAAACAGAGAAAATACTTCCTAATTCATTTTATGGGTCCAGCATTATCCTAATACTAAAACCAAACAAAGGTATTTTGTAGATGCAAACACACTCAACAAAATATTAGCAAATTGAATCCAACCATGTATAAAAAGAATTATACACCACAAACAACTGGAACCAATCCTAGTTATGTAAGACTGTGTCAACATTCAAATATCAGTTAATATAATATAACACATTAATAGGAAAAGTAGAAAAACCATGTGATCATATTGAAAGATGCAGAAAAGACATTAAAAAATGTGATATCCATTCATGATTTTTTAAAGAAGACTCTCAAAAAACTAGTAGAGGGAAACTTCTTCAACGTGTTAAAAAACATCTACCAAAAACCTACAGTTAACCTCATCTTTAATAGTGAGAAATGAAGTGCTTTTCCCCTAAGATCAGACACAAAGCAAGATTTACCCTTTTCCAGTCTCCAGTGTCTTCCAAGAGCAAGTTTTTCTCCACTACATGTATATACACAGATCTATCTATCTATCTATATATGATATATATATATATACACACAGACACACAAAGACATATACATTTCTTTTCAATGATATGAGGTCTAACTCTGTTGCCCAAGCTGGAGAGCAGTGGTGCTGCCATAGCTCACTGCAGCCTCAAACTCCTGGATTCAAGATCCTCCCACCTTAACCTCCTGAGCAGCCAGAAAGTTTTTTAAATAAAATTTATATTGATCATCAGTAGGCATGTTTAATCCAAGCTATTCTGTCATAGATGGAAAGGAGGAGCCTCTTGATTTAAAAAATTATATATTAAAATAACTTCAGATTCACAGTAAGTTGCAAAAAATATATAGGAAGTCCCATTAACCCTTTACTCAGTTTCCCCCACTGGTTATATTTTACATATTTATGGTATATCATCAAAACAGGATATTGGCATTGGCTGTACGGGTGTTTGTGTGTGAGTGTGTATTGTTCTATGTCATTTAATCACATATAGAGATTACATAAAGATTCATGTAACCACGTGTAATCAAGTGTTCATCAATTATATACACAGTCAACTATGTCATCACCATAAATTTCTACCTTGTACTATCACTTTCTTTTCATAGCTGCCCACTGTCCTCCAACCATCTCCTACTCCTGGCAACCACCAATATGTTTCCTATTATCAAAATTTTGTAGTTTTGAGGATGTAATAAAAACAACATAGTACAGTATATGACCTTCAAAGGAATTTCTTTTACTCAGGATAATGCCTCTGAAATGTATACAATTTGTATATGTCAATAGTTCAATAGTTTTTCTTGTTGAGTGATATTTAATGGTCTGGATGTGCCATGGTGTTGGACCATTTACCTAATGAGAGGCATTCTGATTCTTTCTATTTTTTCAGATGAGAGCTTCCATGAATATTTTCATACAAATTTTTATATAAATATAAATTTTTATTAATTGAGGAGAAATGACCTGAGTCATATGGGGGGTGTATATTTAGTTATTAAAAAAAAAATGAAAAAAAAAAACCCTGCTGCTATACTATTTTTCAGAATAACTTTCCCATTTTATGTTCCCACCAACAATCCAGGAGAAATCTGGTGTCATCATATTTTTGCCAGAATTTTACATGAGTTACTATGTTGCTATTTTAGTTGTTTAATATACATTTTCTCATCATAGTCTTAATTTGCATTTTCCTAGTGCATTTTCCTAGGCTAGTGTTGTTGAATGGGTCTATATGTCTTTTACTTATTCATTTATATATCCATTTATATTGTCTCTTGGTGTACTTTGCCTTTTTCTAACTTACTGTTTGGTTTTTACATAGAGTCTGAAGGTCTTTTATAAGTACTAGATATGAAACCTTTGCCTTATATCTTATTTGCAAACATTTTACCCCCAGTCTTTTTATCTTAATAGGATCTTTCACAAAATAAAAGTTCTGAATTTTAGTGATGTTTACTTTAATAATATATATTTTTTCCTCTTATGGATCATGTTTTGGTCTGATCAAAAATTCCTCATCAAGCCCTAATAATTAGTTTTTGTTCTTTTTTTCTTTTCTTTCCTTCTAAAGTTTTATGGTTTTATATTTGAAACTATGACACTTTTTTTTTCATTAAGCTATAAACACAAGGATCATATATACATTGATGCCTTTATGAGGTAAAATGTGCTGATTTTATATACAATCAGGAATGCTTACATCAAACTAGTTAATATAGCCTTTACCTCATTTACTTAATTTATAGTCTATACAAAATAGATTTGACATGTACTCTTGCAATATAAACCACAGGAATGGTCCCACTGTTTCCCCTCCATCCATTGAATCTCCCCCCTCCCATCCCATCCTCCTCTGCTTCCCTCCATCTTCTTGGACTATAATTGTGGTTTATCTTTCTTGTGAATGTGTGAGTGATTATAAATTGGTTTTGTAGTAGTACTGAGTACATTGGATACTTTTTCTTCCATTCTTGAGATACTTTACTAAGAAGAATATGTTTCAGGTCCATCCATGTAAACATAAAAGAGGTAAAGTTTTCATCTTTTTTAAGGCTGCATAATATTCCATGGTATACATATAGCACAATTTATTAATCTATTCATGGGTCAATGGGCACTTGAGTTTCTTCCATGACTTGGCAATTAGGAATTGAGCTGCAATAAAGAAATCTTGTGCAAGTATCTTTGTTGTAAAGTGATTTTTGGTCTTTTGGATATACACCTAGTAGAGGAATTGCAGGGTCAAATAGCAGATGACTTTTAGATGCCTGAGTGTTCTCCAAAATACTTTCCAAAAGGAATGTATTAGCTTGCATTCCCACCAGTAGTGTAGACGTGTTCCCTTTTCTCCACATTCATGCCAACATCTGTAGTTTTGGGATTTTGTTATGTGAGCTACTCTTACTGTAGTTAGATAATATCTCAAAGTGGTTTTGATTTGCATTCCTCTGATGATTAAAGATGATGAACATTTTTTCATGTGTTTGTAGGCCATGTGCCTGTCTTCAGAGAAGCTTCTGTTCAAGTCTCTTGCCCATAATGAAATGGGATCACTTGTTCTTTTCTTATTAATAAGTTTGAGTTCTATGTGGATTCTGGTTATCAAACCTTTGTTAGAAACATAACCTGCAAATATCCCCTCCCATTCTGAAAGCTGTCTGCTTGTTTTACTTACTATGTTCTTAGCTGTGCACAAGCTTTTTAATTTGATCAGATCCCAGTAATGTATTTTTGGTATTGCTTTAATTGCCTTGGGCTTTCTCCTCATAAAGTATTCTCCCAGGCCAATTTCTTCAAGAGTTTACCCTGCACTCTCTTCAAGAATCTAACTATGACACATTTTGAATTAAAATTGTGTATGGTATAAGATTTAGAACAAAGTTCTTTTTATGTTCTTTCCTTTTTATTATTATTTTTTGCCTATCATATAATAGGCAAGGACTATTCTTTCTCCATTGAATTGATTTTGTACTTGTGTCAAAAAATCAATTGACTATCTTTGTGTATTTCTGTTTTTGAATTCTCTATTCTGTTCCCTTAATCTATGTGTTTACTCCACTGTCAACACCACAGTTTTTATTGACAAAGAAGTCTTAGAATTGGGTAGAGAGATTCCTTCCACTTTATTATTCTTTCTTTGGTTTTTAAAATTCTATTATGGTTTCTTTGCCTTCTATAAAATTTTAGAATAATCTTGTTGGTATTTATAAAATATCTTTCTTGGATTTTTGATGAATTTCTTTAAACTTATTTTAATTTAAGAGATTTTACATTTTTATGATGTTGAATGTTCTAGTCCATGTACATAATAGCTCTCTATTTATTTAGATACTCTTTGATTTTCTTAAATCAACATATGGTACTTTTCAGCATGCAAATCTTTTAAATTTTTTGTTGATTTATACTTAAGTGTTCAATATTTATTCCGCCTACTTAGCATTATTTATATAGAAACATGTAACCATTTAATTTCATGATTTCAAATGGTTTTGTATTTTATAATTTATTTTCTATGTGTTCATGGTTGTTTATCAAATCAAATAACTTTGATTTTTGTAGGTTGATCTGATGTCCTGTAATCTTGATGGAATCTATGTTGTGTAGATTCCTCAGGATTTTCTATGTAGAAAATTCGTGTCATCTGGAAATGGGGATAAATGATTTCTTTCTTTATGAAATGTTATGCCTTCTATTTCCTTTATTTCTTTCTTACATTAGCTGGAACTTTCAATAGTATGTTGAATAAAGGCAGACACCTTTCCCTTGTTCAGGATTTAAGGGGAAAAGCATTCAGTATTTCCCCATTACATGTGATACTAGATGTAGGTTTATTGTAGTTGAGAAGTTTCCCACTAATTTATAATTTCCTGAGTGTTTGCATTGTGAGTAGTTGTTAAATTTTATCAGATACTTTTTTGTATCAATTGATATGATCATGTGATTTTTCTTTAGCCTGTTAATAAAGTAGATTACAATGATTTGTTTTCAAATATTGTACTTCTGGAATAGACCACACTAAGTCAGGGTGTATAACTCAACTCTTTACATACATTGCTAAATTTTATGTGCTATTATTTGGTTAAACATTTTTGCACCTATATTCGTGAGTGGTATTGATTTGTAGTTTCCTCTCTTCTTTATTTCCCCCTTTTTTTCTTTCTTTTCTATTCTTTTCTTTCATTCATTCTTTCTTTTTTTCTTTCTTTTTTTTTTTTTTCATACTGCCCTTGTCTCAGTTTGGTGTTAGGGTAATACTACCTTCATGAAATAAATTTAGATGTGCTCTTTTTTCTACATTCTACAAGATATTGTACAGATTGGTGTTAATTCTTCCTTAACCATTTAGTAGAATTCTCTAGTGAGACAGTTTTATTGGTAACTTTTTTGGGAGTTTTACAAGTCTGAACTAAATTTCTTAATTCATTATTATCATTACTCGTTTCTGAACCATAAGAGACTATGTAGTGCTTAAGAAGTTCATAATTTCTTGGAGCTGCACTTTTTTCCTATAAAAGGTATGATAAGAAAAAGAGAATCTTGACTCTGGGATCACTTTACTATCTGCACATTGTATCTATAATTTTTTATTCTACCACATTAGTTGTTTCCAAAGGGTGTGTGTGTGTGTGTGTGTGTTTTAACTACAAGATGGAATCTTGAAGCCTAATTTGAAAACAGATAAAATGAGTGGAGGAAGTGGTGAGGGTTCTATATTTGAACTGAGATGTCCCTTTGAAATTAAAGTGTCCATCTGTGGACCACACTGAACAGTAGGGAAAAAGAGCACTTGTGTGTGTGTCAGCAGACCTGTACACTGGACTTGACTCTGCTATTGACTCTCTGTGTGACCTCAGTTGTCTCTTCACTTTGTTATATTTCCTTATCCACTCTGTAGAATAAGGCACTAAAATTGATCAAACATTCATATCGAGAATATACCAAATACATAAAATTATGTGCAATATTCTATTTGCCTATGAATTTGTGTATGTGTGTTTTTCTCATAGAATATCTAGAATTTATATTAAATACCTGATAAGATTTGTGACCCAAATATGATTTGGCTAGAAAACTGGAAAATGTCCTCTGTTCTATTCTGGTTCTAAAAACTCATGATTCTAAGTTATTGTCTTATACATGTGACAAAGCTACGGAATATAATGGTTTGTACTTTCTAAAATTTTCTGATTTTAACTTCCTTCTATTCATTCATATTCTTATTTGATTCTGATAATAATGCAATAACAGAAGAGGGTAATTATTTTTGCATTGGGAAGAAAGAGTGTAAATGACTTGACTAAGGTAGACAGATACCTGTAGGGAAGCTCGCCAAGGAACTCAAGCCTTCTGTATCAGATTCAAATTCTTTTTTCTTACCTCATGTTGCTTTTCCCATGTACTCCATACAAGAAAAGTTAGATAATCACTCTGAAAGTAGTTTCTCCTAAAACAATCTGTAGTAGTTCAATTCATTCAGTATCATGTAAGGTCAGTTTAAATTCTAGACCTATTGTCTACTTACGGAGGTAGAAGATATTTCATTAAATTTATTTTCAAGTTACAGTTGCAGCCACCTTGCCATCTAGACTGTGAGTAAAACCAGAATTTAGGGGAAAATAATCTAGAAACTGTATTAAAACATTTAAATTATTATAAGGCTTTATGCCCTTTAAAAACTTTTGTTTTTTTTTTTTGGCAAGATGCAGTGGCTCGCACCTGCAATCCTAGCATCTTGGGAGGCCAACGTGGGCGGATTGCTTGAGCTCAGGAGTTAGAGACCAGCCTGAGCAAGAGGTGAGACTTTCTCTCTACTAAACAATAAAAAAGTAGCCTGGTAAGCACCTAAAGTCCCAGATTTCTTGAGCTCTTGAACCCAAGAGTTTGAGGTTGCTGTGAGCTATGATGATATCTCGGCACTCTATCCAGAGTTGACAGAATGAGACTCAAGTCTAAAAAAAAAAAAAAAAAAAAAAAAAAAAAAGTTTTACTTTTTTTAAAATTGATTTTATTTTCTTATTTCATACTGTTAGGATATATTGTACTTTTTGAAACTTTATGCTACAAATACACACCTTCCACTTCTAGATTTCAAGTCACAGAGCTTTTAAAATCTCAAAGACATTATCTTAGAATAACGATAGAGAATGATAATAAATTTAAGTAGTAATTATAATTATGAAAGTAAACAGAAGATCCAAAAGAGGTGCTGGAGACACCCTGTTTCATCACTTTGATCTCACTGTTCCTGAAAAGAGTTAAATCTACTCTTAAAAACATTCACAAGAAGAAGATCTACGCAGTCATAATGGAAAAATCTACCATTGTATATAAGATTCTTAAAAGTTGCATGTGGCAAGGAGTTTGTGGATAAGAATATTTTTTTCTCTTTCCTCAAAATTTTAACTGAAAACTCTACCCTGCTGAGTGGACTTTAAAAGGAACTCAAAAATACAAATTCAGATTTATGAAAGAAGCCATTCAGAAGAGGTGCTCTGTGAAATGTCTCAAAAGAGCAAAGTTACTGAATATAATGAAAGGTTTTTAATGGCCTTCCCCTTTCTTCTTCCAAAGATGTCTGCAATTCCTAATTAGAAGTTGACAGAGAAAATTAAATTTCTGCTTTCTCAATGGCAGCCTGAAAATGTCAGTTGTATGTTAAGGACAATCTATCGTCCTACTGCACATAAAGTTTCTGAAATAATATACATTTTTGAACAGTATATATATTTTTCAGATAAAGCTTTTTTTGGTATTATTTCTGCTTTAAAATAATGCATAACCTGGTGTTGTTTGTTTTCATATTTTTCAGAAGCATTGTTAACTATGGCAACTCACTTTTAAAGATAAGCTTCAAGATAATCAGATCCAAACACACACAATTGTCCCATAAAAAGAAACTGTCATAGTTCACAGAAAATGATTTCCTCTGAGCTTTGTTGCTGGCAAAGAATAAGTAGAGGGAGTTGCCTTTCAGCTGAAAAAAAAAGAAAAATCCCATGCTTCAGCTGACATCTGGTAAGTAGGAAACTCATCTGCCCTTTGAGGATGGAATCTGAACTTCAGTGCTTCAGTGAGTAGAGGTCACAGTGAGTCCAAATCTTTTAAAATTCCCTCAGCCTCCTTCAGTATTCAGAAATCCACCACAGTGGAACGATTGTTTGTTGGTGTTGCTCAAAAGCTTCAATAAATATGCATGCCAATATTCCTGGGGAAAGTTAGTAATCTTACTAGCTCAGAAGAAACAGGAAAGCAGTTCTTTAGAACTAGTGGAAAGAAACATACCCACAGCTTTTGCTTATTTATTTACTTATTTCTTTTGTGATAAAAACACATACAATTAAATATTCCAAGTATTCAGTCTGATATTTTTGAGTGTATTCACATTGTCGTGAAACAGATACTAAAACGTCTTCATCTTTCAAATCTGAAACTGTCTGTATTAAACTGCTCTTCTTTTCCTCTTTATCTAATAGCTGGTAAACACCCCGCTACTTTCCTACTTTCTGGCTCAGTGAATATTACTTTGGGGCCCTCATATAAAGGAAATCATCCAATATTTTTCTTTTCTTGACTGGCTCATTTAACTCAGCATAGTCTTCCAGGTTCGTCCATGTTGTAGCATGCGACAAGAGTCCTTCCTTTCTAATGCTGAATAATGTTCTATTTTATGTATATACCACATTTTGTTAATTTATTCATCCATCAGTGGATATTTGGGGTTCTTCCGCCACTTAGCTAATGTGAACAGCACTGCTCTCAAGTTTTATTTTATTCTACTTTTCTAACTTAATCTAATGGTTTGGCCTATGCAAAAGCAAGTATGGAAGAATATATTTGGTTAATTGGCTAGCAGTTTCGTTTTGCCATAGAACTAAACAAAATAGGAAATATGGATACATTCCTTTTAATAATCTAAATTTTTTTGAGAGTGAAATCAAAGAAGAAAAATATAGCCTAGAAGAAGAAACTAGAGGAATTGGGAATAGGAATAGAAACTTGAAAGGTGATTGGGAAGTGAGAAGAGTTGATGGTTTACCTGCCTCAAAAGCCAGGTCCTTTCCACCTGGAAAATTAGGAAGGTAGGAAATGGGCTCTCACTTAAGGCAAGGGCCTTGAAAGTACTATACCATCAATGAAAAGGTGGCTAAAAACGGGTATACACACCTACACTGAAAGAAAATAAGGGAGATTATTTCATCAGGCCTCTCCTCTGATTAGACATGGAAAAATATTCTCTGAGAAATCCCAGATTTGTGCCCCTTCTTACATTAGTTTGATGTTTGACTTTACACAAGCTGAAAAATTAACACAGAAAGTTAGTCCTAGCCATACCAACTATTGGTGAAAATATCAAAGAACTGGAATTCCCATACACTGCTAAGGGGGATACAGAACAGTATAGCCACTTCAGAAAATAATTTGGAAATTTAGTAAAATCTTAAGCCCCAGGCATTCTACGCCTATGTGTATATCCAAGAGCAATGAAACATGTAAAGCTCATATAAAGGCTTTCACATCAATGTTCATAGCAAACTTAGATATAATAACTCCAAACTAGAAATAATCCAAATATACATAAATAAAAAAAACATAGAAACAAATTTGAGGTACATCCATTCATTGCATTATCTATTTAATACTATGCAGAAACAAAAAGTAATAAATATTGACACACATTACAGCGTGGATGAATGCCAAAATCAATATGCTGAAATAAAAAAAGATGCAAAAAATAGTGTATACCATATAATGCCATTTATATAAAATTCTAGAAACTAAATCCAATGATAGAAAGTAGACTAGTAATTTCCTGGGGAGGGGATAAAAGTCAGATTGACATACCAAACAGCACAGTGAAACTTGGGTGTATACATATGTTAAAATGAGATAAAATTATATGCTTCAGATGTGTTAAAATTTATTATACATCAATCAAATTAAGTAAATAAAAGTATTTAAATAAATAAATGTGTGGGAATATGTAAGTCTTAGGCATCTAACTTTAATGACGCATTTAAAATAAGTTATATTCATATACATATTGCTAATTTAAAAATTATTACTGCAGCTGGTTCAATACTTGCCATGTATAACTTGAAAAGGTAATTTTAAACTTCACAGGGAAGAGAAAACACCAAGAATGAACAAAGGGTAATAAAATGTTTATTGGAATACTTCTGTTCTAAAAGATCAGCATTTATTATTAACCTCTCTTAATGAAGTCACTTTTCATTATTTTTTTTTATTAAATCATAACTGTGTACATCAATGCAATCATGGGGTACAATGTGCTGGGTTTTTATACAATTTGAAATATTTTCATCAAACTGGTTAACATAGCCTTCATGGCATTTTCTAGTTATCGTGTTAAGTAATTACAAATGTACCCTTGCAATATGCAACATAGGTATGGTCCCACCAATTACCCTCCCTCCACCCTCCCTTCCCTTCTCTCTCCCCTTCTTCTTGTGCTATAAATGGGTTGTAGCTTTCATATGAAAGCTATAAATTGGTTTCATAGTAGGGCTGAGTACATTGGATACATTTTCTTCCATTCTTGAGATACTTTTGCTAAGAAGAATATGTTCCAGCTCCATCCATGTAAACATGAAAGAGGTAAAGTCTCCATCTTTCTTTAAGGCTGCATAATATTCCATGGTGTGTAATATATACCACAATTTATTAATCCATTCAGGTATTTAAGGGCATTTGGGTAGTTTCCACATCTCCGTGGTAGTGAATTTTGCTGCTCTGAACATTCAAAAATAGTGATTCCACCAGTGAGCAAAGAGAGAAATTTTGCAGACAGAAGTGTGAGAATAAAGCCAATTCACTGAAGAGAGAGAAAATGAAAAAGACAGCCCTATCAGAAAGAGAAAGTAATTTCTACCTTTTCTTTTCTTTTTCACTCAGCTATATCTCCAAGTCTTGCATCCACATGAGATTATCTGCATGCTCAAATACCTGTTTTGTTGAGTTAAAATACATACAAAGCTATAAACAATTATCTTTGGGATGAGTATTTTAAGAATTGAATATACAAAGTCAATTTTTAGGGAGTTCTTTAAGAAGAAAAAATATGTGAACACTTGGAGTAAGTAATTGGGGGATTTGATGTGTCTTTTTCAGAAGTAGCATAGTTTTTTTTTTATTATTTTAATTTGGAGATATCAATCAAGGAACTTTAAAGCAATGAATAAATAGAACTGGCTGAGGCAATGAGGGAGTCAGTCTAATTATGTAAGTTACTGTGTATATAAATCAAAGTGGAAATCATTTGGTTAAAATTTATTTTTTCATTTAAGTATTTATGTAATTTTAATTAATAGCACATTAATTAGGACTCTTGACTTCAAGAACAGAAACCAATGTAGATTTGATTCCTCGAATGCAAGGTGTGATTTAACCATTTGCACAAAGAAAATGCAGCGGGAGAGCTGGGCCTCAGGGCTCGTCTGAGGAAGTAAAATTACCAGGTTCTCTCTGTCTCCAGCTCTTGTCTCTTTATCTCTGTGTGTGACGGATTCTCTCTTCTGGCATATTTTCACCTCATGGCAAGAAACATGTCTGCAAACACCTCCCTAATTGTAAAATTCATTGCTGCAGGCACCATGACAGAGAGTGACTAGCAGCCAGTCTCAAAGCAAAGTCCCAGCAAGGCACTCCTTAACCCATGTTAGATCAAGTACCCATATTTGGATCCATCACCTGTTGTCAGCAGGCAGAATAGCAACTCATTAACAGGGCACACATGGAAATCTGTTTGTGAGATAAGTGAACTGTGATAAACTAGATAATGACTTCCATTCTAATCCCCAGAACCTGTGAATGTGTTATCTTTCAGTGGTTCTCTACCTTCCTAAAGCTGCAGTGTATTTTCATTGTTAAAAAGGGGTCATGACCCACAGGTTGAGAATCGCAAGAAACACTGCAGATGAGATTAAGATGAGAACCAGTACATCATCCCAGACTGTTTGGGAGGGCTCCAGCCAAATCACAGGTGTCCTTAAACATGGCTGTGGTCAGAAGCAAATGGCAGAATGAGAAGAATTTGGAGAAGGGCAAGAGAGAGGCCTCCAGAAGCTAGAAAAAGCAAGGGAAATATTTATTTATTAGAGTTTTAATATTTTTATTAATTAATATTTAATATTTTAATTTTAATTTTAATTTTAATTTTAATTTTAATATTTAATATTTTAATTTTAATTTTATTTTAATATTTAATATTTTTATTTTATATTTAATAGTTTTATTTATTAGAGTTTTAAAGATTTATTTATTAGAGTCTATAGAAAGTCCTTCAGCTCTCTCAGCACATTTGTTTTAGAATAATGACACTCATGTTTAGTTTCTGATCTACAGAATTTAAGGTAATAATTATTTAAAAGCCATTAAATTCGCAGTAAGTTGTTATAGCAACAACAGAAAAATCATCAGAGGAAGCAAAGGTGAGACCCTATAAAAGAAATGCCAGATGACTGTGTAGTACACATCTATACCAACCATATTGTGGTTACTCAGTTTATGGAGACAGAACAGGAGAAACAGAGGTCCCCAAAATTCATCAAGAGAAGAATAAGTGCCTCTGGTATTAAAATTGATTTGTTTACCTGTGACAAAGAGAGAAAGAGAGTCACGCTAGGTTTGACCATCTTGATGTTGTAAAGTAGAATTGGTTCCTAAGTTAGGATCCATCAGTCAGACTGAAGCAGGCCCAGAAAGTCCATGGGTTGGGAAGATGATGGTCCAAGAGGCCCACACACCAGTTTTGGAGGGTGCCATCTCCTCTTTCAAGGAGAGGTCTCTCTCACTTCCAGTGCCCTTCCCTTTTGTAGAGAGGGCATGGTCTTGGTGTAGCCTACTCCCTGGGGTAATCCTTACTCCAGCGATCCAATTGGTAGTAGTTGAAGCAAGGCTAACCTCCCAGAGAAGGATGTGGTTCTGGTGCTTCTTGTCTGAGCCTCATGGATAACTCCATCTCTGAACAGTTCCTTCTATTGTGGTAGCCGCCATTTAAAAAATTGTTTTTTGTTCTTAGGTCTGATGTTGGTCTCTCTCTCTCTCTCTCTCTCTCTCTTTTTTTCTTTTCCTCTCTCCTCCCCTCATTCCATTTATTAAAGACCTTGAATGCCAGATCTAAAAGTTACTTGGTGAAATTTTTGGCATGTTTTTAGAACTTACACTGAAGATTGGGACTGAATGGGAGAGGAAGTGCATTGTTAAGATGGATTCCCCCCACTTGGGTCAGGATCTAACTTAGCAAAGAGGCAAATGACGTCAGACAGCTATGACATGTAAAGGGTCAGATTTTTCATACCTGCTCTGAGTAATTTTTAATGCCTCCTGATTCAGCAGCATACCAGAGAGTGAGCTGGTATACAGGTGAAGAGGGATTTTATAATGGCCTTCCAGAACAAATGTGGCTGGACAAGAGAAGAGGAAAAGGACAACAGGAAGAAGGAACAGGAGAAATAATGTGCAGTAAGAAGAGTATCAGGATGCAGAGCTAGTTCAAAGAAAGCCTGAACACCAGCAGTCTCAGATCTGGTGGGATTATGGGATTATAATAGGATTGTGGCTGGGCATAATGGCTCAAGCCTGTAATCCTAGCACTCTGGCAGGCCTATGCAGGGGATTGCCTGAGCTCAGGAGTTCAAGACCAGTCTGAGCAAGAGCGAGACCCTGGCTCTAAAAAATAACCTGGTGTTGTGGCAATACTTATAGCCTCAGCTACAAGTAGAGTGGAGGCAAGAGGATCACTTGAGCCCAAGAGTCTGAAGTTGATGTGAGATATGATGCCATGGCATTCTACCAAGGGTGACAAAAAAAAAAAAAAGGATTATGATTAAGAGATTTATTTAATTCTTGGTCTTCTAATTTATACTGTGGCCAGGCAGTACTGTAATAGAAGACTAAATGCTTGAGCCTGAGTCGAGTAAGTCCTGAAGTTTTAAAATTTTAATGAGACAGCCTAACAGGGAGTCTTTAGGGGGGTCATAAGCAACTGAACATTGCTTATGACAATAACCAAGAAAAGGAAAAGGAATGGGCATTTTTAGGGGGGGAGGGCTGTACATTAAAACATTGAGAGTCTTGTGTAAGGCATCCCTGACTCACATGACCTTTGAAACTCTGATCAGACATCATGCATCCCTGACTCTGAGACAGACAAAAACCTAGACTTCCAAGCAGAAAGCAGGCATCCTTGTGTTCTGACCCAGACCAAAATGTAGAGAATGTCCCCAAAGCAAGGTGTTCCTGGGTCCAGGTGAAAACTGGGAGGGGTGGTTAGGAGGTGTTCCTTCAAGGAACCCTCAAAGAGTGGTAGACCACGCACCATGTTCTCTATCCTAGACCAAACCAAAGAGCTACCACTCCTAGACTAGATAATATGACCACTTTCAAGCCCAGGAGACTCACCAAATCTTGAATGGTATTAAGGGGTCTGAGAAGGATGAGAGCTACACAACAGAAAAAGGATCAGTTTTAAGACAGATGCAAATAACTGTGCTTCCTATATGGGCCACCAAAATATTGCATGTGGGGGAAGCATGTGCCATGAGCTGAGAAAGAATCCTCTACTCAAAGGTTAGGATAGGTTTGAACCAAAAAGGTTTATTTTATTTTTCAACAGAGGAAAGGACACAGCATTAAAGAAAGAAAAGAAAGAATGCCATCACTTCAATGGGTGGCTTGGGCTTTTATTGGACTAAAGGATGGAGTAGTTATTGTTGGAAAATCATAACAGGAGGCATTTATGTGTGTGTGTATGTGTGTGTGTGTGTGTGTATGTGTGTGTGTGTGTGTATGTGTGTGTGTATGTGTGTGTGTGTGTGTGTGTGTGTGTGTGTTTTCTTCTCTTTTAGGCTGGCTTTGTTAGATCTCTCAGAATATGATCTGACAGATGGCTGGAGAAGAGCCTGTCTGCTCAGCATGTTTCAGTTCTGTAAATAAAGCTCTTGAAAAGAAAAACAAGTTAGCAATTAAGTGGTTAAGCAAACAAAAGGGCATTGTGTGCAGTGATTTCCCCCCTTTTTTTGTGGTAGATGACTTACTAACAATGCTGTACCTTTAAAAGATATAAAGAGTATGTTTACAAAATAAAACCCTATAATGTATTGAAAAAGTCACTTAAGTCTGAAGCATGAAAACAATGCTGAGCAATAAATACAATAATTTGCAGAATCATAACTTCTGTATGGTAATAATTGGATAATTTTCAGATAGGAAAAATGAAAGATACATATAAGTATACATACATTAATAGTATGAATAACACTATTAGAAATAATAGTGGAAATCATGAAATGTTTTAAAAATAATTAAAAAAAATAAAAAAATAATAAATAATTCAAAGTGTTGAGATTTAGTTAATTATAAAAGGAATGATTGAGAATGCATTATACTACTAATGTGGTTTTCAAAATCTGGTTCTTAAGCTGAGTGGTTTAAAAAGATTATAATTTTTTTACTAATAATCTTTATTAAATTCTTTAAATATATAATTTTTGCATATTTAAATATTTGGAAAGAACCCTTACACATATTTGAATGGTACACAGTGGCATGATTGAGCAAGGACTTTGTCAAAAGTTTAGTAAGATATTTCAATTATATGACCAAACAGCTAGACATGCTGTTGGCTTGATAGTTCCATAAAAATAGAATGGAGAATTATGTATTTGGAGGGTAGCAAGAATTCCCTTGCATGATACATAGATCCTCAGGGGCAGAGTTGGTTCTTACAACATGATGATAACTAACAAAATAAGTGCAACGTTGTTTGTTCACTCTACAAACAGATGCAAAAGTATGCATGCTTCTCTAAGAAACAAGGAAATATAGACACAAAAACTCTGATCTACTCTACACCAAAGAGAAACCAGTCTCCATTCTCTCTCCTTCATTAACTTGGAACAGACTTTGTGATCTTGACTAGCTATTAAGTACAGAAAGATTGCACTAAAGGTATAGTAATGTACAGGCTATCACGTTTCTAAAAATTTGAAAAGAGCTTCACTAAGAAATGGCCCATTTTCCTCACTGTTAGAATTTGGTGATAATTATTCACAACATCCTCAGCAATTTCCTTATAAAAAATAAAATATTTTCATACACTTTAATCACATATATTTTGTAATTAGAAAAGTATTTTATAAATTTTAAAAATTGTTCACAATGCTTATACATTATTACAATGCATTCAATACTTTATGGGCATAAATTATTAAATTAATTATTGTTATTTCTACTTCATATGGTACCATTCTAGAAAATAGTAAATGACCTCTTTGTAGAGTTACCTTTGCTTTTAAACATTGAAGGTATTCCAATACCTTTGTTCCTTTTAAAGAAATAATTTCAACATGCTGGCTAATTTTCTTATTTGTAATCTGTTCAAGGTAACACAAAGTGCCTGCAGATTCTCAGAATAATCCTTTGTAGTCTCTGCCATTTATTTATTTGACTTGAGGCACTTTGAATTGATCAAGCTGTGTGTAGTTGTTCACAAAAGGCAATTGGAATCCCAATAACTGTGACAACTCTCGAAAGGGTGGTTACTGGGATAAAATTATGTAGAATGTAAAAGATGTACTGAAAGTCCCAAAGATTTTTAAAATTAACACTGACTAGGAAAAATGAACTGTCATTGTTATTTGCTCAGAATTAGGTGTTGAAATTGGAGACAAAAAAAAAAATGAAAGCAAATGTCAAATCACAAAGGAAATTTTGATCCTGATCATTTTATGTTATCTGGTCAAATTTAGGCATTTCAAAAGAAAAACTCTCCACAGTGTCTTGATTATGTTATAAAGTGTACAGAGCAGCTCAGCTTGCTCCCACATTAGTTGCTATTTATGGCACATTACAGAATTCTACCATATTATGTTGAAGATACAAAAAAAAAGCATTGATAACACATCACTTAAATATAACACCTTAATATTGCCTTCTTAGAGCTGAATGTGCTCACAAAATTTGGATGAGATTAAATTGGTTTTGTACTTACTTCAGCCATTAAATTCAATTGATATTTAGTCTTTTTATGGAAAGAAAAAAGCAAAGAGTAACTTTTAAGATTTTGTTTTTTAGAACTAATACATTTAAAAGAAAAATCTAGTACAACAAACCTGAAACATGTTGGAAGCAGCAAGAAAAATCTTTTCCCTCTACCTTGAACCAAGCACTACTCCTAGTACAGGAAAAGTCTAAGTTAAGTATGTCTGGCCTAAAGTTCCATTTACAATTAGAAAATGCAGAAAATTTTAACTGAATGATCCATTACTCATTTTCCTTTGTGTTCCCTTCTTCCAAATATCTGGCTTAATTCATTGCCAACTCAATGTTATAGCTTTTCCAGATGCATCCCTGTAGTCACCCTGTTGTAGATCAAAAGATGAACAGTTTGATTTTTTCTTCCTTAAACGATCTAGTTATTCACTAAA
This sequence comes from Loris lydekkerianus, assembly GCA_963574355.1. Taxonomy (NCBI): domain Eukaryota; kingdom Metazoa; phylum Chordata; class Mammalia; order Primates; family Lorisidae; genus Loris; species Loris lydekkerianus. Next base: position 2,327 of record CAUYPK010124510.1, on the reverse strand, counting down.
AGTAAATACCTACTGAATGGCAAAGAACAAAGGCCACAAAAAGTTTCATTTAACTTTAGCATCAAGGAACATGTTTAAATCAAAGAACTTTTAAAGACTGGATAGTTATTTTGAAATGTATATTTGAAAGCCCAACAATAAACTCAAGAAGGTGGAAGTGAGTGAGGCCATAACCCAGTGCCTATTTCACAAAGACTGGCTTTGTGGCTTGGCTATGGAAACAGATGTAAAAAAGCAGAAACGTTAATTTTCCTACTTCTGTTGTTCCTCAGGTAACATTCTTTAGACAGAGAAGAAACACAAGTCTAGGTTGCCTGGTCAAAAAAAAAAAAAAAAAAGAAAAGAAAAAAGAAAAAAAAGCCTTTAAATAGGCATTTCAACATCTTTATAAAGTGACTAATACAACTGTATAAGGCAAAGAAGGTTGTTGGCTGAAAAACAAAGGTGAGCAATTGCTTTATAACAAATAATAAAAATAGGCAACAATGCTACCATCTACCTCTGCAGCTATTTTTAGATAGTACAATGCATATTTCACTGTTTTAATGAGAAGAATAAGTAATTTATGTGTTGTCTTTGCCTTAAATAATTTTATAAAGATGGGTATATCAATAGCATTTAAATACAAATGAGAATTCCATGATATATAATATTGCATGTAATAAATAAGAGTCTGTCATATGATTACTATTCTGTAGACATAATAATTTTACCAAATGCTATCTAGCTTTTTTTTAAGGTGTGAGCAATGAGTGATGCCCAGTGAACCATTATTAATAAAAATGCACGTGGGGTCCAGAGTGGAGATGAAATCTTAGCAATAAACAAATGAGTTTATAATTATATATATAACCATGATTGTAGCTAAGTCTACTTACAATACTTATTATTAGTGTTACATTTACATTTATACCACCTTACTACATTTCTCAGTTTTAATAAGGTCTGCTTGAAAAAGGGAAAAAGGATAAAATGACTACAAAATCATTTTCCTACCACAGGGAGACATGAAGATTTTCACTGATCTAATTCTTTCTAAACTCATTGCTTGACCTTGAGCTTAATTTAGCTTCGTGTTAAACTCTATAGAGATGAGTTGATTGTATTAGAAATTTATCAGCCTTCAGAACTCTTGTGTGTCCTTGGACCCTGTATGGAACCTGGAATCACAACTCAGCACCTTTATAAGCTGTTCAATTCTGGAGAAAGAATTAATGAAGCCAGGCTTTCAGTTTTAAATTGAACAACCTTATGTGTTTTTTGTTTGTTTGTTTGTTTAATGTAAGCTATAGAATAAATTCAAGTACTGGGCATAACCTATGCTCAGAATTGTCTGATTAGATCTTATTATTCTGTTCAAAAGTAAATGCTATTTTGCTATTTTGTTTAGTTTTGGCTGAGAATGCATACTGTACTATTCTTGCTTTATTTTAATAGCCTGAATCCATGGGGCAGGTCACTCCACAATCCCCCACGGTTGTGTTGATCAACGAGTACAACACAGATTTGTTACCTCTCCATCTCTTTAAAGGAACTTTAACCCTTACATCCCTCTACTTGAACTATGCAACTTGAGTGAGTATTTCATTAATTTTCCATCATAATTTTATTGCTCTGGTGTTGTATAATTTGGCTAAATATTTAAATTCATAAAAGAGATTATTCTGATAATTTTAAAGTTAAAAATCATGAAATATATCTGGTGCTTGTTTGTTCTTTCACATATTTCTAATCAAACATCAGAACACTCAAAAAAGATTTAACGTTTAGTACAGAATATCAGGAAAATTGAACAGTGATGAGAGCAACGTGGGAAAGCAGTAGTTATCTAGATATCCCCACAGCAGGTTTCTCCTCAGAGCCAGTGTTTTGATGAACACCAGCAGCCCTCGCCCTCCTGTGAAGAAGCAAGCAGGGCGATTTCGTCCCTCTGTGCTCCACCACCTCCCCCTGCCCAGAGGGTAATGTCTTTCAGAAACTGTAGGATTAAGACAGGTAATATATTATTAGGGACAAATAAACAAAAGCAAATTGCTATGTAAGTTGTGGCTTAAAACAACAAAAATAACAAAAATGTATTTTGGAAGTCAAAAATTTGAAATCGGTCTCTCTGGGCCAAAATCAAACCCTTTCTTAAAAAATCATTAAATCATAGCTGTGTACATTAATGCGATCATGGGGCACCATACACTGGTTTTATACACCGTTTGACACATTTTCATCACACTGGTTAACATAGCCTTCCTAGCATTTTCTTAGTTAAAATGTCAAGACATTTATATTCTACATTTACTAATTTCACATGTACCCTTGTAAGATGCACTGCA
>CAUYPK010124508.1:0-24907 GCA_963574355.1 Loris lydekkerianus | reverse complement strand
CTCGCTCGCGTCTCCTCACCCCCGCGCGGCCGTCCCGGGGGCGCCGCTCGCTCGCGTCTCCCTACACCCGCGCGGCCGTCCCGGGGGCGCCGCTCGCTCGCGTCTTCCCACACCCGCGCGGCCGTCCCGGGGGCGCCGCTGGCTTCCGGAGGGCGTTTGCAGGGTCCTACCAGTAGTTCCAAAGCTGAGACATCAAGGGAGTACCCGGAGGACAGAGGTGCAGGACGGAGCTCCTTCCCCAAATCTGCCCGAGTTTCATGTACTTCCTGCTGCTTTTCCTCAGTGTCTCTGACCAACTTGTCCTTTTAGGTCCCCCGCAGCCTCTGTGCACCCCTCCTCGGTCTTCACGGGGCCTTGGAAGCGCCGCGTCTGCAGTGGCAGGGGCGCCGCGGTGGCCGGGAGGCTGATCCTCGGGCCATGAGCCGGTCCCGCACCCCAAGTCCCGGCCACCGCTGCTGGAGCGCGGCCTGGGCCACCGCCACGACGACGACGCCTCCGAGCGCTGCCAGAAGCTGCACAACAACTAATTATGTTAAAAGCACAATGACAGGTAAAGACATATCGTGTAAATATTGATCATAAAACGGCTGGCATGGCTGGAAAACGTATGCTTCAAAACAGGCAGTATTACCTGGGGTAAAGAAGGGCATTTTTAAAAAATTTTCAAAACTTTATTATAGGCATAACAGCTGTGTATCTTTACAGGGTATATGTGATGTCTTGATATAGGCCAACAGTGAGAATTAATAAAATGAGGGAAGTTGGAGTAGCCATCACTTCAGGAATTTATCACTTTTTTGTTTTGGGAACATTCCAGTTCCACTCATTCACTTCTTTTAAAGTAGTATACCCTACCTTATTATTGACTAAAGTCACTTTGTTGTGCTATCAGATATTGTTTTTTCTAACTATATTTTTGTACCCTTTAACTATTCCCACCTTATCCTTCCTCCCCACTACCCTTCTTAACCAGCGGTAACAATCATTCTAAAATGTGGCTCCATGAGATCAATTGTTGTAAGGTGTACCTTCCACATATGAGACACACAAGATCTGTCTTTCTGTGTTTGGTTTATTTCACTTAACAGTGTTTTCTAGGTCCATGCATGTTGTTGGAAATGGCAGAATTTCATTCTTTTTTTGGCTATTCCTTTGTGCTTAGGTACCATGATTCCTTCAGTTGATTCCAAATCTTGGCTACTGTGAATAGTACTGCAATAACATGGGAATGCAGATATCTTTCTGATATACTGAATTCCTTTTTTTTTTTTTTTTTTTTTATATACAACTAGTAATGGAACTGCTTGGTCATATAGTAGTTCTATTTTTAGTTTTTTGAAGAAATTTCATACTTTTCTCCATAGTGGTTGTTCTAATTTACATTACCACCAATAGTGCTCAAGAGTTCCCGTTGCTCCATATTCTCATCAGCATTTTTTATTGCCTGTCTTTTTCATAAAAACTATTTTAACTGGGATGAGATGGTATATTATTATAGTTTGAATTTGCATTTCTCTGATGACTAATGATGTTGAGCCTTTTTTCTTATATGCCTGTTGGCCATTTGTATATCTTCTTTAGAGAAATGTCTTTTCAGATCCTTTGCCCATTTTTAATTGGATTATTTGATTTTTTTTCCTATCAATTTGTTTGAGCTCCTTGTATATTCTCATTTTTAATCCATTGTCAGGGAGTTTGCAAATATCTCCTTCTATGGGTTATCTCTTCCCTTGGTTGACAGTTTTTGTTGCTGTGTAGATGCTTTTAAGCTTGATGTGATCCCATTTGTCTAGTTTTGCCTTGGTTGCCTAGGCTTTCCAAGTATTACGCAAGAAATTCTTGTCTGGACTGATGTCCTGAAGGGAATACCCAATGTTTTCTTTTAGTAGCTTCATACCTTCAAGTTTAAGTCTTTAATTTATTTTTATTAGATTTTTTAAATGGTGAGAGTTAAGGGTCTAGTTTCATTCTTGTGCTTATGGAGATCCACTTTTTTTCCATGACCATTTATTGAAGAAACTGTGTTTTCCCCATTGTGTATTCTTGGTATCTTTGTCTAAGATAAGTTCACCACTGATGTGTGGAAAGGACATTTTATTATGATAAAAGGATCAGTTATTCACAGAGACACATGTGTTTGTTTTATAATAGGAAGTCCAGCTACATAATGAAAAACAGAAAGAATTAAAGAAGAAATGTAATTATTGTTGGAGATCTTAACTCTGCTGCTTAAATTATTATTTTTTTATTAAGTCATAGGTGTGTATGTTAATGCAATCATGGGGTACAATGTGCTGGGTTTATATACAATTTGAAATATTTTCATCAAACTAGTAAACATAGCCCTCATGACATTTTCTTAGTTATCATGTTAAGACATTTATAGTCTACGTCTAGTAAATTTCACATGTACCCTTGTAAGATGCACCATAGGTGTGGTTCCACCAATTACCCTCCCTCCAATCATCCTACTGCTTAAATTACTAATAGAAGCAGTAAACCAAAAGTAGAAAACAAAAGATAGGACATAGAAGGTCTGATCAACTCTCTCAATAAGCTAGATTTAATTGATATTTTTCAACAGTTCACCAACCAGCAGCAAAATACACATTCTCTTCATGTACATGTGGAATAGTCAATAAGATGCACCATTAATGAGACATGAAATAAGTCTCATTAATTTAATATTATTGAAATGATACAGAGTGCAATTTCTGTCCACAAGGTAATTAAAGTAGACATCAAAAAACATATTTATAGAATCCTTCAAATATGGAAAATCAAAAATCACATTTTTAAGCAATCCTGAGGCTAAAGAGGAGATTTCGCAAGGGAAATAAGAAATTTATTTAAACTGAATTGAAATGAAAGTATAATCTATCAAAATGCAAGGGATTTATTCTCAGCCTCTCCAAGATACTCAAATTAAGAAAAGACATCATAAGCAATGTTCCAATTCAGCACACTGTTAAGAAAACATTATCTAAAGATAAAGCCAACATATGGTTGTAAAGTCCTTTGTTAAGACTTCAGAAAGGACTGAGAGGATCATAAAAGATAAAAGGAGGTTCCTGTAAGGCTCTGTGGGTGTGTCTCCTATGTGTTTGATTACATCTGAGAGCTTCTAATAATATTAAGAATACTGTCCAATAGCCACTGTACAGTAAGCCATATATCAAAAGGGCTTGCAATGAGATTGATGGGCAGGAATTTTATATAAAGAAATTAACCACAAAGTAATTCACAGTTGTCTTACAAGATTTTAAAGAGAACAGTATTGACAGAGTCATCTCCAGTTTGGGGGAAATAATGATAGTATAAAATAAAAATATGCACCAGGATCCTGAACTACTACAGGTAGGAAGGAGACTGAAGACACTACTTACCTACAAACACCTGTTGGATGACACAGAGAGGGAACAGGAAATCCAGAGAGTAGATCCAAGAGCAATGATGAATCATTCTTATTAAGCTCTAACTAAGGAACTGGCAGCATGTGCTTGCATATATTTCAGAATTGCTGTAGACCAGTGATTCCTATGTGCCTCTCGTCTCTGCCCTCTGCAAGGAAGACATCTATAGCAGTTATCCTGTGCTTTACCTCACCATTGTACTTGGGGTTCCTGAGAGGCAGGTAACATTTCCGTTTGGCTCAAAGATCTGACTTAGAAAGTGCATTTGAGGAAACTCACCTGCAAGGCCTTATCTGCATCTGGCCATGACCTCAGTAAGATTCTTGAATTTGGGCTTAGTTAATTATTCATAACCAAGATTAAAACTTGGACTTATCATAAGACAATACTACCTTCCCAATAGATGGCTAAAATTAAAAGCATTGACACCAACTATTGAGGAAGAGACAGACAACTAGAACTATCATACTTGCTGGTTGGAGTATAAAATGTTTTAATTACTTTGGCTAATGATTTGACATTTGTTTACAAAATTAAACATATGTACATGATATCATGCTGCAAATCTAACCCCTAAGTACTTTTTGTAATGAATGAAAATGTATGTTCACAAAAAGAATGTTCATGGTAGTTTGTTTCTTAATAGCCAAAACAATCAACTTTGACAAATTTTCATTAATGAATGAACAAACACAACTAAGCATGAAAATACATTATTCATACTTGAAAAAGCACCATTGAATCTCAAATATAGCTTATGTGATAGAAGCTACTATGCTAAAGAAGACACTATGATACTGAATGATTCTTTGTATGTGAAATTCTCTAAATAGCAAAAGTAATCTGTGGTCAAAGACATCAGAGCTTTGGTAAGGAAGCCACATTAGGGGATGACAGCACAAGGCACATAGGAACTTCCTGAAATAATGCACATATGTCTCCATATAAAAGTATATGAATTTGTCAGAACAGATTAAACAATAGTGATGATTGTGCATTTTACTACTGTATATAAAATTTTTCTCAATTAAAAAAACAAAAAATAAGTGTTTAAGAATTTAACATACAGACAAAGTGTTAGAATAGTGGGAGATGGGGAGAAGAGAAAGATTATGTTCCTTTACTGAGGACGGTATTGTAGATATGTTGTAAGGAACTTTGGAACTCAAAAGCTGGGGGAAGGACATTCCAGTAAGATGTGTACATATGAGTAAGCAAAGGTCTAGCAAGAGGAATATGTGGGAGAGTCAGTGAGGAGTAATTAAATCCTTTTAGCTAATGAGTGAAAGGAAAGATGAAGCCAGCTTGTTAAAGAATTCAAATACTAATGGGAAAAGATTAGATTTTATTCTATGAACAAATGAAGGACACAAATGCTTTTGCATAAAGGAGTAAAATAATCAAATCATAGTTTTGAAGGGATAACGTTGATGACAATATGATCAGATTAAGATAAGAAATTGTGAGGCTCTTGAAATATTGTATCTAACTAAAATGAAGATAGTTGCAATGAGAAAAGAAAGGAGGGATAAAGCAAGAACCAAAATCTCTGGCTGTTTAAGTCAGAAAACTTCAATACATCTTGGACCTAAATAGCGAAGAAGGTGTAAGGCTAAATGAAAATGTGAGTTTTCAAATTATAATTGTTCAGGAAAATACAGGCAACTGAAATAGAATTGCTTAGGAATATTTCTTAATTTGCTACTAGTAACAGATTTTGTAAATAATATTTTCCCAAATATATAGTGATGACTTAATTTTTGTCACACTTAAAATGGATGAAAACAAAGCATGAAGCTTTGATAAAGATCAGTTGTATGTTTAGGCAGGGGGTCTTATGGTTTATAAAACAGAGATTCTCTAAATTGCTACAATCTCCTTCTACCCCAGCCAAATATGGTTCTCACATTATTTTCATGCCTTTTCATTAATACCCTACTTCCTTTAAAAATAAAAATACCCCCTAGAAAGTGCTCCATACAAATCTATTACTATTTTAGTCTGAATGAGTGTACCAAAAATAAATAGATACATAACTCAGTGGTCATCCATAAGGCCACAGAGTCATGAGATGAAGATCAGGTAAGTTTCAATGAAACATGAAGTAAAAAAATAAAAGAATGACTTTATGGGTCTCTGAAGTGGAAAAGTCTGTGAAGCTGGGTGAAGTGCTATCATGAGGACAGGGGCTCTCTGAAGCAAACTGCAAGGAAAGGAAGGGAGAGAAAAAGTAGAGTGAGGCAAGTGTGTGGGAGAGAATTATCTCTACCCATTTCATTATTGTAAAACCAAATAATGACGCAAAGCAAACAGCAACATCTCCAATTGCTGTAGAAAAGGCAGTGTCCAGTCAAGTAGGTGAAAGAGAGTGAGTCTTAGTTCATTCTTGCTGCTGTAACAAATTACTTCCAACTAGGAAGTTGTTAAGTCTATAATGGAAATGTATTGCTCACAGTTCTGGAAGCTGGGAAGCTCAAGACCAAGGTGCCAGCACATTTGGTATCTATTGAGAGCCTATACCTCATAGATGGTATCGTCTATGTGTATGTGTCTTCATGTAGTGGAAAAGCAAGGCCACACTCAGGGGGGATAGGGGGGGCCTCACCAGGACACAGTCTGTATGACCTGATCATCTCTTAAAGGCTCCACCTACAGATATCATCGCCTTGGTGATTGTGTTTCAACATACAAATTTGTGAGAGGCATAAACATTCAGACCATAGTAGGAATCAACTGTGCTGAGTTGATTTACTTGTAATTTGTAATTACAAGGTGTTGATCACCTTCACTCCCACAAACTGTGAAAGAGAGGATGCAGTATGTATGGTAATCACTGTGGTCAGAACTTCAGGTTTCTTCCTTTCCTGTCAATCAACACTTTCACACTCAGGTAAAGAAGAATGATTGATCCCTGAAAATGTTGCTTCCTTTCCACATAAAAAGCAGTGGTATACCGCTCAATAGCTTTCAATCTTTTGGTCCAAAGTAAATGATAACATTTTAAAACATGTCCTTCCGAGCAAAGGTCTGCAAAACAGAGATCACACTGATATCCTAACCTAGCCTGTACTATTCTATTCTGTCGTATCTTGTTTCATCACATTGTATGCCAACTACTCTATTTGCTTTCTTTCTGTTCTCTTTTGTTCTTCTTTTTTTGATTAAAAAATTCTGTTTTCAATCCATGCATTGATGTTAGGGCTCACCAAAGTATTGAGATTGACAACCTGTAAAGCACAGAAACATGGTTTCACCGTTGGGACTGTGTGTGTGCATGTGTATGCCTCCAGGTGTGTATATATTTAACATGTAAAAGAACCCCCTACTTTGGCCCCTGGAAATATGCATTTTGCTATGTGGTCAGTCCTATCATATTTAAGACTCCCTTTTTTATCACTTATAGTATGGAACACCCCTTTACTCTCTTGGAAAAAATTACTAACATAACAGACACTACTTCCATAGTTTTAAGCAATTGTTACAATGCCCTAATACAAAATAAAAGATGAATAAAAATAAGTAATTTATAATAAAAACGTGTTCTTTATGCTCAGGTGTAACTACACTAGAAGTTATTATAATGTGGTCCGCTTCACAGCTATGCCTAGAATCACCATGAAATTGACCACTCCTGATTTCAATGGCTGTAGGGGGGCTGTGTTGGAGTCTGCAGTGGTGAGGTCAACAATGACCTAATTTTCTAAAATGTTGACCAACATTTTAAAGATCTGGAATAACATCATAAAGCTCTGGAAAAGCAAACCTGTATTCAGTACTATATTCACTTAAGTAATTTTTGCATTGTTAGTAAACTTATTATGCTCTGGAACCCCATAAAAATTATTTGTATGTATATCCAAAAGATATTTAGGTTTTAAGCCCCCCCAAATTAGATAATTGTTTATATGAATCCTCAGCAAGACATTATGAAATTGTGTGCGTTCATCTCACTCCTTGCAGGATATTTAACCTCCTGGCTCCTTTCCTCAAAACACATCCTCTCCCCGATCTGTGTGAAAATTAAAATTGCTCCATAATTTCCTAACTGCATCACCTCTTTCGAAAACATAATTCTGGAATAAGGAAGCCCTGTCATTTACTAATTTGGGGAGCAAGATCGTCAACCTAAGTCCCGATGTCCTCATATAGAAAATTGGGATAATATAAATACCTACAATATTTTATTGAAGATTAAATAAACTAAGGTATGATAGCACAGTGCCTAAAATACAATATGGAACAAAGGCTGTTTGTAATTTTAATAATTGCTATTTCAGAGAGTGTACATTATCACTGTAATAAAAATAATGATAATAACCTTTAAAATATATTTACCTTATATCACACAATTGTTCCTGCAATAAAGGAATAACCAAATAGTGCATTAAGATTTTCGCAAAGATATAATTGTCACAGTGTTATTCAAAACGAGAGAACATTTAAAATATTTAAAATAATCTAAAATGTTCACCAGTAAAAGTTATTGAAATATGTAAGGAAAATATCCCGTGACTGAACAGTATAAAACTGATAAGAACAATCTGGTAAAAGAGTATTTAAACATAATAGTCTTGGGGCCAGGCACAGTGGCTCATGCCTATAATCCTAGCACTCTGGGAGGCGGATGGTAGATTGCCTGAGCTCACAGGTTCAAGACCAGCCTGAGCCAGAGCAAGATCTCATCTCTAAAAATAGCCAGGTGACGTGGCAGGTGCTTATAGTCCAAGCTACTTGGGAGGCTGAGGCTCAATCACTTGAGTCCAAGAGTTTGAGGTTGCTGTGAGCTATGACACCACAGCACCCTACCAAGGGCAGCAAAGTGAGACTTTGTCTCAAAAAAAAAAAAAAAAAAAAAAAAAGTATAGCCCTGATAAATAGAAATTACAAGACGGTATATGCAGTATAACTCAAGGTTTGCTAAACACATATATACAATGCACATATGCAAGTGTTTATAAACATCTTGAAAAAGATTCACCCACCTGTGAATAGTGAATGTTCATAAGATAAGTGATATTTTTAATAGGTTTAGTATTCTATTAATCTATGAAAAAGAAGCCTGTGTTAAGTTCTCAACATGAAATGATGTTTATATGTATATTATGTATGTCTAACTGCTTTATTTTTATTGTGTTTTTTTGGAAGGCAAACAGAAAACAACCTTGTAATAATCCAGGTAACAAAATGATTCTTCTGGTAGCAAAGTTTCAAATCTTTCAACAGATGAAAGATCTTGGTAGGTTGGGCAAGGAAAAACATGAATTTTCTAATTTCATGACTTTAAATCTATACAACCAATGCAAATGATTCAGCATCTTATGAAGAATATACAACATGTTTTTTATTCCCCAATCAAATTTCTACACATCTGGAGTTGCCACAATGATGATTGGTCAGATTCCTTCCAGTGTCAACTCCTGGGCTTCATGAAACATGACCTTAGCATATGAGGAACCCATAAAGAGAAGAATATTGCTAATTATAACCGCAGCAATAATAACCACTGATTTTGTCTGTCATTTCATTTTTTTAGAACAGTGTATGCAAATATGCATAATAATAAAATAACATTATTAGATGTTGGTGGAGAGCAAACATTTGAGATTTATATAATTATTGAGCTTGGTGAAAGCAGAGTCTAAAAATTGATGTTACATGAAGAAGATAGTAAATAATTGCTTAAGATCCATTTTCCACTACATTTCTGGAAGGTTTTAAGTTTTCCTTTATGTGTAGTCATACCAGAAATGTGTATTTTTTTTTCCTAAGCCAACTCTTATGCTGTTTGGTCTCTAAGCCCCTGAGGTGCACACTTGAAAATTGGAAAGGAGATTTAGATAAGCCAAAGATTTTATGAATATAAAAAATTGACTCTGGGCCATTTCTAAATATAATTTATTATTTTTGCAATATATAAAATAACTAACATTTTTTAAAAAATCATTTTAAGTCATAAACACTGAGCTTTTGAGTAATTTACTAAATGTGATGTAACCAAATGTATAATTAGAGGGTGGCTTCTAATATTCACTTAAGATAATTTTGCCAATTAAAACTAAAAGCATGAGAATAGGTAAAGAACACAGATCCTTTTTATGCTTATTGAAACAGAAATCCTGTGATACCTTTCCTGTCCTAGAGGATAATGCTTGCTTTGTGATAACTTCATGTTTCTGGTTTACCTCTTTAACTATGTTAAGGAAGATATTTTCTTTGTTTAGTTTCCCATTTCCTCTTACATAATGCAGTTCTGCCGTTTAAATGCTAATTGGCCATTTTGATGGAGGAATTCCTACTTACAACATTTGCTATTTAATCCCGAAGTGTCTTTTGATTTCTTGAGAATGATTAAATGGAAATTCAGCCCTAGTTCAGTATCATAGAAGCCCATGTGAGGTCCCCAGTTGAATGTCCATGGTTTAAGCACCCTGCCGGGAAACTCAGCCTGAGATTTTATTGAATCAGGGCCCTCCTGTATTCAGACTCAAAATAACCTCCAGCATACTGATAAAAATAATGAGCCTTTTGCAGTTGTAAAACTTGAAACTATTTCTTAAATGTTAACTAAGTCCAAAAAGCTGTTTCTGCAAATGAAACGGGGACATCAGAGCCAAGAAATCACTCTGGATAAAGACCTAGAAGTGACATTGCACTTTCTCTTTCATTAATTACAAAATTGTGAACTTCTCCTCAGAGGCTGTGAAGCCATCACTTTAGGTTCTGTTAGGAGAATGATATTTGGAGATGGTGATGATACTGGTCAGTGTCTTAGGATGAATACTTAGCTCTGCCTCCAGAATCCATCATGAATGATTTCTCAGTCCCCAGTGCTAATGGCTTCTACAATAATATTATTTAGCTGGCGGAAAATAAAAGGTACAAACTCAAAGTAAGTGTTAGGAAATGCTGATAACTTGCAATATTTGACATCCATTTCCCAAAGCCTTCAATTTATAAATACTTTCAGGTGAAACAATTCATTCTGTTGTTCTCTCATCTTGCTGATATTCTTGCTCTAGCCCGGAAGTCTTTTATTCACAGCCAGTTTAATAAGCAATGGGAAATAGCCCTATTAGCTAAGTTTATTTATGCTGACACAAAGAAAACCATGAAATATCCAAGTTCTGAACTGTAATTTATTCCTGATAAGTAGTAAATCAGCGGGATTCTACTGCCCAAGTAGGGACATCCCATTAAGCAAGAACTGAAACTCATAAATGTTCACAATGTTGTGGAGCTGTTATTTGTATACGAGCTCATTCAACAAACCCTCCTGCTAATCTGGCTGTGATAACCTGGTGTACCCAAGACACTATAACATACACAAGAATAATTGTGATGAAATTCTAGAATTAAAGTCCAAGAATAGTTTTTGTTTTTTGTTAAGATTTGCTTCACACTGCCAACTTAATCCAGTTCTTGCCTTGCGATTTTTCTGAACACCAAAGTCAATTTCAAAATTCCAAGTCCTTTGCTATTATTGCTGTTGATGATGTTTTTGGTAAAGGTAACAATTGTCTAGCAAGACTATAGCTGTTAAATTTTGACAATTTTTCTCCAACTAAAACAGAAAATGATTGACCCCACAAGAGATGACGTAGAAAGTTTATTGAGTAAGATCATTGTTTTCTTATTGCCAAAATAAATTATAGCTTAACACAGCACATACATCAAATATGGTCATGGGAATAGTCAGACATTCAAGCAGAGGATATGACAGAAAATTGGGCTTTGCAGAATTGCTATTGTGGAATATTACACTGAAATGATTAATAGGAAACATGCTGGATTAAGAGAGAGAAGGACTAAATTTTAACCTCAGGTCCTCCATTCTCCAGCCATGTAAACTACTTTAACTCACATAAACTCAGTCATGTTAAGTTTTATCAGTAAAAGAAGGACAGGAAGAAATGAATACTGAGGATGTAGGGGAAACTCTGGAACACAAAAGCACTGTTAATTTAGGGTGGAGCTAAAAGGGGCATAACTTTGGGGTGGGTATTTGGAACGTTTTGAGAGAAGGTGGTTCGTAAGCACACAGAAAAGACACAGAGTGACAACTGTGAGCTTCTACCTTGTCCCCTCTCAAAAGCTGACATGGGAGGGCAGCACCTGTGGCTCAAAGGAGTAAGGCACCAGCCCCATATACTGGAGGTGGCAGGTTCAAACCCAGCACTGGACAAAAACTGAAAATAAATAAATAAATAAATAAATAAATAAATAAATAAGCTGACATGAGACAGGCTGTAAAATTTCACTGTACCGATAATCTAAAAGTCCATGCAAGCATGTCACCACTTGTCTCTGCTTCCAGCCCCTGTACTTCTGCATGTGGGATTGCACCTGACTTTGAACAGCACTGTTGTTTTCTAGTACATCTGGCCTTTTGTTTTCATGCAGGGAGATGAGGGAGAGAACAAGGGCATCATTTTCCTACTCACTTGTAAACTCTGCTGTGGGTATATGAGCTTTCCATACCCCGGCTTTGTATATGAATTTCCAAACAGGCAAAGAGCACACTATCAATTCTGTATAGCCCTGCTCAAGCTGTGACTGCAGGGCATGTAAAAGTGGGAGAAGAAAGAAAGGGGCAAAGGATCAGAAAAGGACTCCAGGGAAATATTTTATTACACCAAGAGTCTACCTGATACGTGGTGTGAAGATGCAGCTCTTATAGATCAAATCCTGGGAACAGGATCAGCTGCTTAATTTGGGTATTCGAGATGGGGCCTTCTAGGGAAGTCTTTTTAAATATAAGTGGAGATTAGATTGCATTGGGGGGAAAAATGCCCATAAATTCACCTAGCATGGGAATCTGTTGTCACCTCTTTTTGTTTTCTTTCTGAGTTGAAGAGTTTGCTGTTTATAAAAGAGATTTTGATGTCCTAAGCCTTTGTTGAGATATGCTCGCTTGCAAAAGTCATCTTCAACAAGGGAGGCATTTTAAGGACTAGCAGAGACAGAATCCAAAACAAAAGGGATACTCCCTATGAATAAGACAGCTTTGGCTTCTCATGTGACATGCATCCTTTCCAAAATATCCTTGGCTTTCTAGCTGGGAAAGCCAGTCAGGGAATCTCTTTACTTTAATTTGCATGTCTATGTACCTACATCTCAATCTTTATGACCTTTTTTAAAAGCCTTGTCTTCATTTACCTAAAGTCTGCATATCTTGCATTTTTCAATTGGAAATATTAAACCAAAGGAATATACACAAAATGATGGAAACAGATTATAAGTACTTTCTTAAAATATATTTCTTTTCCTGGGAAGGAATTAAAACATACTTATTTCCAAAACTCTCTCTTTCTCACTCTTTCCCTCTTCCCTTCACTTTGCTCTGGAAAAATAACTAATTTTGGATGACATATTCATATTTATATAAAACTCAAAGAGAACTTTGAAGGGTACAGTCCAAGTCTTATAAAAATTGCATAGACTTTATTTTTGCACTGGGAAAAGTCACCATTTACTTTAGAATCAGTCATTTGTTAAAAGTAGATTTTTTTGCAGACAAAAAATAAATAAATAAAAAACCACCTGTTTTTACCTGTCTTTGTCCCTAGAATAGATGAAGTCTTTGAAGTAATAAAACATACATACACGGAGTAATCAAAACTGGCCCAACACAAACCAGATAAAACCTTAAAACAAGTCAAAAAATTGTATTTTTATAAGAGTGGTTCCACCCATAAAAGAAGAAAACCATTTCTAGTGCGAAAATTGCCAAGGGCCAAAAAGAAACTCAAGGATGCTCAAATCTCCACTGTTGGAGAGATTCTGTCTGCCAAGCTACACACCCTCCAGACACGCCCTCTGTCTGCCAAGCTACACTGCTCCTGCACACACACGCCTACAATCTGGAGGCAGGGAGAGGAAAATCAGGGTGCATGTCTAGACACTTAATAAAATGGGACAGCAGGGGAAAAAAAACTGATAAGAAAAAACACCCAAAGAGAGCAGAACAGATTTCTTAGCTACTGGTAGGGAATCGCAAGGGAAACTTAAAATATAGTGCTCGAAATATTTGTAGGGGATTTACAGATAGATTTCAGGAAGAAAATCAGGAAAGAATACTTCTTCACTGCTCACTTAAAGTCATAATGTGTGGATAAAAGGCTGAAATTCACAAAAGGTATCAGCTGATCTGACTTGGGCACTCAAATATAGACTCACATAGCCTGATAAGTGTTAATTTATCTGTGTAATGACTAAGATGCTTTGGTAGTGTGTCCTCAAATGACTTTTCTTCACTGGAGAATATTGTTGAACACCCCAACAGGCACATAAAGCCTCTCTTCAGGAGAGTAACTCAAATGTGATGATTTACAGAGGACAGGACTAAATTAATCAGGAAAATAGATTTTTGTTCAATGATATTATATATCTTAATTTGAAAATGGATTTGTGGATTAAAATGTGTGTGTAATAAAGTGCAAAACTTTTGAGTGGCCAATTTAACAAATTATCACAAAGATAAATTACCCATTGAACCACCATTAAAGTCATGAAAATAAAACTTTATATAAAATTCTCCTCCAAATGCTAATAGTTTCCCATTAACTATTGCCTTGCTTCTCCCCCCATGTAGCTGCTGTTTTGACTTATAAGAATGATTATGCTGTACTTTTGAATTTTGTATTCATAGAATATGACTTGAATTATTTGTGCGTGTGAGGTTATTGCATGTAATATTAGTTCATTCATTCTTCCTGCTGATGACAATCCATTAGCATCATTATGAAATCCAAATCGATTTCCCAGTTCTATTAGAAATGGGCATTTCAGTTATTTACAGTCCTTTCCTTTTGTAACTGTAGCCATTGTGAACATTTTTACATCTTTCTTGATGTTCTGTTGTCTAGAGAGGGAAAATTCTCTGGTCACAGGCAATGTGTGTATTCAAGTTCAGTGAACAATGCCCAACAGTTTTTCTAAAGTGATTATTCCAGTTAATCTCCAATCAGCAAGTTCTTGGGCTTTCAATATGAGTTCTACCCACATCAGGGTGTATTGCTGTAATTTGTTTCAAGCTAAGCTGTTGGGTATGTAGCTTTTATATTGGTGACTTTAATTTTCACTTTCTGGTGACTAATAAAATTGAGCATTGTTTCATATACTTCTTGGCCATTTGAATATCCCTTTTGAAAAGTGCTCCTCATGTAGGTTTTCACTGAGCTTTGCATATCTTCTATATACATTTTATTTTATGTCCACTTATTTTATCAGTCACTGAGAAAAATGTATTAAAATCTGTAATTTTAGCATTTTGGGAGGCTGAGGTGGAAGGAGGTGAGGCCAGGAGTTTGAGACCAAACTGAGCAAGAGCAAGACCCCACCTCTACAAAAAATAGAAAACTTAGCTAGGGATGGTGGTGCATGCCTGTAATCCCAGCTACTCAAGAGCTTGAGGCAGGAAGATCACTTAAGCCTAGGAGTTTGAGGTTGCAGTGAATTATAATGATGCCACTGCACTCCCGCCTGGGTGACAGAGTGAGACCTTGTCTCAAAAAAGAAAAAAAAAATCACCAATTGTGCCTATAGATTTGCCTCTCTTTCTATTTCTAAAAATGTTGGGTTTACATATTTGGGGGCTATCTTATTA
This sequence comes from Loris lydekkerianus, assembly GCA_963574355.1. Lineage (NCBI taxonomy): Eukaryota > Metazoa > Chordata > Mammalia > Primates > Lorisidae > Loris > Loris lydekkerianus. The sequence continues at coordinate 9,889 of CAUYPK010124508.1, read as the reverse complement.
GGAGCATGCAAATGTAGAATATATATCTTCTGGTTGATGTTTTAGCTTCATAAAATGGCCTTTTCTTTTTTCTTAAGACAGATTCTCAGTTGTGAAGGTACAAACAACCCCTGTTTCCCCAGGATTGAGTGTCATGGCATCATCATAGCTCCAAGCCAGCTCAAACACTTATGTTCAAGAGATCCTCCTGCCTCAGCTTTCTGAGTAGCTGGGACTACAGGTGCCCATGACAATGCCTGGCTAATTTTTTCTATTTTTAGTGGAGGCAAAGTCTCACGCTTGCTCAGGCTGGTCTAGAACTCCTGACCTCAAGATACCCTCCTGCTTCAGCCTCCCAAAGTGCTGGCATTACAGGCATGAGCCACTGTGCCCAGCACAAAATATCCTTTTTATCAGTACTAAGACATATCTTTTCCAAAATCTGCTTTATACCATATTAATAGAGCTTTCTTGAAGTTCTTTTTGTATGTAATATCTTTTCCAACATTTTGTTTTCTCCACTGGATTTAAATCAGTACTTTACTTTGGCCTTTTTCTTGACTATCTTTTCTATGTTCCCACTGCCATCCTTTATTGCCTTTTTTTAGACTTAGTATGTTAGGTAATTCTAAATATTCCCTTTGCTAGCTCAGTAGTTATGTGTTCCCTTGCTACCAGTTCAGTGGCATCTTTAGGCATTACAATGTATATCCTTCAATCAATAATGTATTATAAATCGATACTTAAGTACATCACCAAATAATGAAAACACATATTTATTTAACTGTATTTGCCTTCTCAGAAACCCTGTGCTGTCATTGTTATGTATTTTTATTCCTTCTGTATTTTAAACAATGATTTTCATATATAAGAGATATTCATTTAAATTTTCTGTATTTTAAACATGATTTTCATATATAAAATATATTCATTTAAATTTTCCCATGTCTCCACTCTTAATTTATTTCTCTGCTCTTTATTTATTCCTTTCTCTTCCCCTGAAAACACATTACTGAAGAACTCTTTTCGTATCTTGGGGTAGAAGAGTTGTTAAAACTTCATTTCTTTTAGTAGTCTAACAAATGTTTTCTGGCTTCCTTTGTTTCTGGTAATAAGTCAGCAATTAGGCCTCAAATTGCTCATTTAGAGCTAGAGAATCTTTATTTCTCTGATTATTTTTAAGAAATTTTCTTTCCTTTTTCAAATAATTTTACAGTTTTTACCTAGTTGTGGCTGTTTTTGTATACTTTAGGCTGTAGTATACTTTACTGTTTTGATACTTTAGGCTCTTTGTGATTTTTGGATCTGTGACTTAATGTCTTTCACCACTTTAAAAAAAAATATATCTCTTTTTGCATGTTACTACTGCCCCATTCTCTGGCTTCCTCTGTTTAGACTCAACTCAAGTGTATGTTATGTATTTTACAATGTATTTTTTATTTGGGGGGATTCATTGAAGATGCACTGTCTTTTTTTTTTTTTTTTTTTTTTTTAAGTTAATTTATTTCAGGTTAATGTGAAGGTACAAACAACCAGGTCAAAATATTTTATTTTGTTAGGTAGAGTGCCTCTTGTGTTTTTTCCCCACACACAAAAGTTGTGCCAAACACCTCCACCCCATCCCCATTTACTGAGAACACTCCTCCTTCCTCCTCCTCCCTTGCTACTCCTTCCCCCAACTTGAATTGAAATGAGTTCACCTCCTATGTGGGCATGCATTAGATCATCTACTGGCTTCATATTAGTATTGAGTACATTGGATAATTGCTTTTCCATTCTTGTGATACTTTACTAAGAAGAATGTGTTTCAACTTCATCCTGGATGTTAGAAAAGATGTAAAGTTGCCATCTTATTTATGGCTGAAAGTATTCCATGGCATGCATGTACCACAATTTTTTAATCCATTCTTGTGTTGATGGGCATTTCCACATCTTGGCAATTGTATATTGAGCTGTGATAAACAATCTAGCGCAAATGTTATGATAAAATGATTTTTTTGCTTCAGAGTAGATGCCTAGTAGTGGGATTGTGGGGTCAAATGGGAGATCTAATATGAACTCTTTGAGGATTCTCCATACTTCTTTCCAAAGAGGCTGTATTAATTTAGAGTCCCACCAACAGTGTAAAGTGTTCCCTTCTCTCCACATCTGGACTAGGATCTGCAGCTTTGAGACTTTGTGATGTGGGCTAATCTCAGTGGGGTTAGGTGATGTATCGGGGTGGTTTTGATTTGCATTTCTCTGATGATTAGGGATGATGAGCTTTTTTTTTTTTTTCATATTCGCTTGTCTTCCTTAGAGAAGGTTCTGTTTATATTTCTTGTTCAATGATAGATGGAATTGTTACTTCTTTTTCTGTTGATTAATTTGAGTTCTCTGTAGATCCTAGTTATTAAGCCTTTGTCAGATGTATAATATGCAAATGCATTTTCCCATTCTAAAGGTTGTTTATTTACTTTGGTGGTTGTCTCTGCAGAGACAACTTTTCAGTTTAATTAAATCCCATTTATTTATTTTTGTTGTTGCAATTGCCATGGAAGTCTTCCTCATAAAATCGCTTCCCAGGCTGACATCTTCAAGTGTTTTTCCCACACTTTTCTTTGGCTCTTTTCTGCATTTTACTGTCAGTGCTAAAGACTCAAAAACACTTTGCTATATTCCAATGTATAAGTTCCCTGTTTAGTTATATACTAAAGCACCCTATTGGATAATTTTTGTTACTATATTTATCAGTTCTGAAATTTTCATTTGTTTATAAGGTATTCTCCCAGGCCAGTTTCTTCAAGTGTTTCCCCTACACTGGCTCCAAGAATCTTTATCGTTTCATGTCTTACATTTAAATCTTTTATCCAGTGAGAGTCAATTTTTATTAATGGTATAAGGTGTGGGTCCAGTTTCAGTCTTCTACAAGTTGCTAGCCAATTCTTCCAGCACCATTTGTTAAATAGGGAACCTTCCCCCAATTTGTATTTTTGATGGACTTATCAAAAATCAAATGATGATAAGTGCCTGGATTCATCTCTTGGTTCTCAATTCTGTTCCATACATCTACCTTTCTATTTTTGTGCCAGTTCCATGCTGTTTTGGTCACAATTGATTTATAGTATAGTTTGAAGTCCTACAGCATGATTCCTCCTGATTTGTTTTTATTTCTGAGTAATGTCTTGGCTATTCAAGGTTTTTCCTGGTTCCATATAAAACAAAGTACTATTTTTTCCAGATCTTTAAAGTATGATGGTGGTGTTTGATAGGGATTGTATTAAATTTGTAAATTGCTTTGGGTAATATGGACATTTTAACAATGTTGATTCTTCCCAGCCATGAGCATGGTATGTTTTTCTATTTGTTAACATCTTCAGCTATTTTCTTTCTCAGAATTTCATAATTCTCTTTATAGAGATCTTTCATGTCCTTTGCCAGGTAAATTCCCAAGTATTTCATCTTCTTTGGCATAACTGTTGGCAATAGAGTCCTTGACTGTTTTTTCAGCTTGACTATTATTGGTATATATAAAAGCTACTGATTTGTGAGTATTGATTTTATATCCTGAGATGCTACTGTATTTCTTGATCACTTCTAAGAGTTTTATAGTTCAGTCCCTGTGGTTTTCCAGGTATAAAATCATATCATCTGTGAAGAGTGAAAGTTCGATCTCCTCTTACCCTATCTGTATACCCTTGATCACCTTCTCTGATTGCAATGGCTAAGACTTCCTGGTTCCTGATCTGAATGGGAATGTTTTCAATTTTACTTCATTCAATTATGATATTGACTGTGGGTTTGCTGTATATGGCCTCTATCAGTTTAAGAAAAGTCTCTTCTATACCTATACCCAAAAAATACATTACTGGGATCTGATCAAACTAAAAAGCTTTTGCACAGCCAAGAACAAAGCAAGTAAAGCAAGCAGACAGCTCTCACATTTGCAGGTTACACTTCTGACAAAGATTTGATAACGAGAATTCACAGAGAACTCAAACTTTTTTTTATAATAAAAGAACAAGTAATTCCATTTCATTGTGGGCAAGGGACTTGAACAGAAGCTTCTCTGAAGAAGATAGGTGCATGGCCTACAGACACATGAAACACTGCTCATCATCTTTAATCATCAGGGAAATGCAAATCAAAACCACTTTGAGATATTATCTAACTCCAGTAAGAATGGCTCACATAATAAAATCCCAAAACTACACATGGTGGGGATGTGGAGAAAAGGGACACTTCCATACTGCTGGTGGGAGTGCAAGCTAATACGTCCCTTTTGAAAAGAAGTATGGAGAATACTCAGGGATCTAAAAATAGACCTGCCATTTTATCTTGCAATTCCTCTACTAGGTCTATTTCCATAAGACCAAAAATCACTTTATAACTAAGATCTTTGCACCAGATTGTTCATTGCAGCTCAATTCATAATAGCTGAGTCATGGAAGAAGCCCAACTAGCCATCAACCCATGAATTGATTAATAAATTGTGTATATGTATACCATGGATATCATGGTATACAGCCTTAAAAAAGATGGAGACTTTACCTCTTTTATGTTATATGGATGGAGCTAGAACATATCCTACTTAGTAAAGTATGTCAAGTATGGAAGAAAAATTACCCAATGTACTCAGTACTATTATGAAACCAATTTGCAATCACTCACACTTTCATATGAAGAATGAATCACAACTATAGCCCAGGATGAAGGAGGGAGGAGGGTAGGGAGGGGAAAGGTGAGGTCAAATCAAGGGAGGGTGAATGGTAGGATCACACCTATGGTGCATAATGCAAGGGTACATGTCGGATCTATTAAGTATAGAGTATAAATGTCTTAATAATTAAGTAAACGAAATGAGGTATATATTAACCAGTATGATGTAAGCATTCCTAATTCTATATGAAATCAGCACATTGTACCCCATAAGTGCATTAATGTACACATGATCTATGAGTTTATGATTTAATAAAAAATAAAAAAATAAAAATAAATAAAATTTTCATTTGATTTATCTTTATAATTTCCAGGTCCTTGATAAATTTATTGCTCAAATTATTTAATTTCTGCAGCTATTAATGTCAGGATATGAATTATCTATAGGTACAGTTCTATTATTGTTTTATTTTGTTTTAAAATTTTGATCAATTCTAGCTTTTCATCTTAATTGAATATAAATATTATACATTCAGTTATTTACAAGATATTTTATTTTAAATTATTTATGCTTCATAAAAATACACTTTCTTCTTCTAATTTTTAGGAAAATCTGCTACATATGCTATGGCCTTTTGTGAACATGTGTGTATGCATAAGGAAAAAGACTCAGTTTTAGTTGATATAGCATTAAACAGAAACCCTTGGTCTGGTATAGTGCAGTGTTCTCCAGAAAGAGAGAGAGAGAGAGAGAGAATGAATCTGAGGAAAGAAAAAGAGAGACATTTATTTTAAGGAATAGACTCATGTTGTGATCCAATGCAAAAAAGTGGAAATTCTGAAATCTTCAGGGTATATCAGCAGGCTAAAGATCTAGGTAAAAGTTGATATCGCAGTTGCAGTCTAGAGGCAGAATCTCCTTATCCTCAGGAGACCTCAGTCTTGTTTCTTTTTTTTTTTAGCCTTCCAATGATTGGATGAAGTTTACCATATTATGGGAGATAACTAGCTTTACTTAAAGTCTACTGATTCAACTGTTAATCTCATCTAAAAAAATTATCCCTACAGAAATAGCTAGACTTATTTTTGACCAAATATGTTAGTACTATGGTCTAGCCAAGTTGACTTATAAAACTAACCATCACACATAGAATGGTATGGCAACTCATAAATCAGGTCAGAGCCACAGTTAATGAAGAGGACATATTCTGCTTTGATGAGAAATTCTTTGATTTCTCACAAGTACAACAGTGGGTTGCTTGCTAATGCTTATAGATCTTAGGTGCAGAGAAACTCATACTCACTTTTGAGTATTTTTATTTGAAGTCTATAATCATTTTGGTGTTTTGTTAGAAATGATAAAGCACACATACTAATACATTGTAATGAATATTGTAGTACTTATCCAAAAATACTGTTTGAGGCTAATGGACTCATCTCCCAGCTGGTAGGAATATTTGTTTCTGATGCTCATAATTGTGTCCCTCATTGGAAAGTGATCCAAACTGCCTCGTTAAAGGTTATGATCTCTGCTAAGTGAGAGATACCACAATTTAGGAAAATTCTAAATGGGAATTTCAGCAGCAGCTACATTCCCCATAGGAGTCCCCAACATTAGATTTGAAACTTCACTGAAGGTCAACCTTATCTTTTGTCCTATTATGTCTTTCTCATCTTCTTATAGTTCTCCAGAGCATTTCCCAAAAAATTTACTGTGCTTATATTAGGTGTGTATTCCTGGGAAGCAGATATTTGCATACAAAATCTTTATTGGTGAGTGTTCTCTGTATCAGTACCTTTAAGGAAGTAAGAGTGGATGGATAAAAAAAATTGAACTGTAATGCAATTGCAATAGAGGCTTCATCCAGTCCCACAATGGTGATGGTCCCTCACAGTTTACCTGATTGAAGCAAGGGGTTGTCTAGGCCTTTGCATTTCTAAAAGGAACAGTCCTTGAATGTGTGATGCCTCTTACAAGGGCCCATGGATTTTGGTGGGGCAGCTCTTTTTTCATCGGGAAAGACTTTCTTTGGAGCTATCAGCAGGCAACACTCTTGGTAACTGGGGTAATGAATGTCTTACTCCCAAAGAGAGGATTCAGGAAACACACACCTTTTGCTATCTATATCATTGAACCCTCTGCCTCAGATTCTGTTTTCTAATTTTAGAAGTGGCTCTGGGAAGTGGATTCTAAATTGAAATTATGGACCTGGCTCCATGAAATTAAGGATCCATTACTTGCAATGGTTGGTGCATAAAAAACCACGGCTATGCAATAACAGTCTAGCTCTTTAAATTCACTAAAGTAAACTCTCACTGAGAGGAAATACCAGTGGATATGCTGGCTGTTAAAATATATCCTCTGCCAAGAAAATGATAAATTTAAGGATTTGGGAGTTTAGCAGCTGTTGCTAAGCACTGATGGTCTGTTAAAAGAGATAATATTGGACTTAGGGAGGTTAATTACTAATTCAGGAAAAATATGAAAACCATAAAATGATGCCCTTGATATAATTTTCCTATAGCTAGAAGGCAAACAGAGCAGAGAACCTGGCTCAGGATTTAATTTTGAGAGTAATAAAGCTTCATAGAAAGTGTTTAGTCCTGCCAGGTCTCACATGCCTGTGTGAGTGGCCAAACAAGGATTAGTGAGATCTTGAGTCTTGGGATTGGACTATCTGGGTATATGCAGCTCATAACCTTGAATTCCTAGATTCTCTTAAACCTGCTGGGTCTGACAAAGTGGCCCACTCCTCTTAAAACATAGCCCTTATTAAATATACGTAGCCCACCTTACTTACAGATCATGCAGAAGCCTCAAATGAGGCAGGTGCCTTATAAGACAATATTTGCTCCCACCTCTACTAAGATCTACTTCCAATGCCTTGTACTCTAAGAATGCTGGATTAAATGGTACAGAATATAAAGTTAGAAAGGTGCAGTTCATGAATATGGAGCACTCTCCCATGTTACAGGATTTATCACCCTGGGGAAACCTAGCAAACATTGTTAATACACTTGTAAGATGGATTGCCATTAGCAAAAGCAATGGCTCTCCTGAAGTGAAGTACAAAATGTCAGAACTGCCATAGAAGGTGGTAAATAAAATAATCAAAAGGTGGAAAGAATTGGACACATAAGAAAAGAATAAATCTGGAAATTCTATCAGCTAACTATTTTCATGGAAGAGACCAGGGGATACTCCATTTACCAAAGTAATAAGGAATATAACAGTGAAAAGGGCATGAGTGTTGCTGAGATGCTCAGTGGTGGTTGCCAACTGCAGGCCAGAATTAATAAGAGGTAGTGCTGTCAGAGAGTTGTGTGCCCTGAGTGAAAATGGGGTAAAATAGCAGATGCCAGGTGTTAGTGCCAAATTATCAGAAACAAAGCTTGACAAAATCATTGTAATAAATGGTGGGTGTCTCAGTCGCTTTTGAGCTGCTATAACAGAATACCTTACACTGGTATTTATTATTAATTTTTAATAAAAAAATTTATTGGATTGTGGCTCTGGAGTCATGGAAAACCACAATTGAAAGTCTGGCATCTGTTGAGGACCTTCTTGCTGTGTCTTCCATTATAGAAGGTGACAGGCAGGGAGCCAAGGGAATAGAATCCATCTTTTTTTTTTTTTTTTAAGAGGCAGTGTCTCACTTTGTTGCCCTCGGTAGAGTGCTGTGGCATCACAGCTCACAGCAACCTCCAGCTTTTGGCTTTGGTTGATTCTCTTGCCTCAGTCTCCCAAGTAGCTGGGACTACAGGCACCTGCCACAACACCCAGCTATTTTTTTGTTGCAGTTTGGCAGGGGCTGGTTTGAACCACCACCCTCAGTATATGGGGCCTGCGACCTACTCACTGAGCCACAGGCACATTCAAACTATAACAAATGGCAAGGTTGGAGCTACAGTCAGAGGAGCCCAACTTTAAGAAGGCTGTAGAAATAAATGAACTCAGAGTTCTTGGGAGCAATACAAAGGGCATTCAAAAAAATATCATTAGCACCCCCAAACATGAAATAGTTAGATATAAATTCAATAAATATGTGCAAGATCTACATTAGGAAAACCACATCTCTGATAAAATAAATCAAGAAGAACTAAAATATAAAGAGATATTCCATTTTCACCGATGGGAAGACTAAATATTGCTAAGATATCAGTTCTTCCCAACTTGATCTAGAAATTCAAAACAAACCTAATCAAAATCCTAGCAAGTTACTTTGTGGATGTCACAAACAGATTCTAAAGTTTCTATGGAAGGGCAAAAGACTCAGAATAGCCAACCCCATACAGAGAAGAGCAGAGTTCTGACATGACCTGACTTCTAGACTCACTAAAATGCTATAGTAATAAAGACAGTTTGGTGTTGTTGAAAGAATAGACAAATCAAGCTCAGAAGTATGTCCACATAAATATAGTCAACTGATATTTCACAAGGGACAATGGCAGAACAGGGAACAAAGATAGTCTTTTCAATATATAAATAATACTAGAACAAGTGGACATGCACATGTACATGTAAAAAAATTGATATAGATGCAGATTTTATACCCATGATAAAAAGTAAGTCAAAATGGTCCATACACCTAAATATAAGAAAGCACAAGTATAAAACTCCTAGATAATATCTTTTGGACAATCTAGGGGACCTTGAGTATAGTGATCACTTTTTACATAAAAGCAAAAGTATAATGCAAGAAATAAATAATTGATAAGCCGTATTTTATTAAAATTAAAAACTTCTGCTTTTGAAAGACGACCACTGAAAGGATGAAAAGACAAGCCACAGCCTGGGACAAAATTTCCTAGAAGATAATCTCATAAAGGACTGTTATTAAAACTATACAGAAAGCTCTTAAAACTCAACAATAACAAAAGGTACAACCTTATTAAAAATGGGCAAAAGCTTTGACAAACACCCAACCAAAGAGACATAGATGCCAAGTAACTGTATGAATATGTGTTTGCCATCACATATCATCAGGCAAATGAGATACCATGACACACGTTTTAGAGTGGCTGAAATGCAGCACACTGAGCACACTCAATTCTGGTGAGGATGTGGAGCATCCGTTGCTGGGGAGATTGTAAAATGTACAGCCACTTTGGAAGACAGTTCAATGGTTTCTTGCTAAGTCATGGAAGACGCCCAAGTGCCCATCGACCCACGAATGGACTAGCAAATTGTGGTACATGTATACCATGGAATACTATGCAGCCTTAAAGAAAGATGGAGACTTCACCTCTTTCATGTTTACATGGATGGAGC
>CAUYPK010124501.1:0-12501 GCA_963574355.1 Loris lydekkerianus | reverse complement strand
AATGTCTTAACACAATAACTAAGAAAATGCCAGGAAGGCTATGTTAACCAGTGTGATGAAAATATGTCAAATGGTCTATAAAACCAGTGTATGGTGCCCCATGATCACATTAATGTACACAGCTATGATTTAATAATAAATTTTTTAAAAGTTAATGCATGTGAATCTCTGTGAAATGGTGTAAAGAACGGTAACTTATGACAGTAGATGAGTTTTCAGATGACAAAGGTTTTTATTTGCTTTTCCTTCAGAGACCCAGAAAGAATAGAACAGACCTGTTGCCTGGTTAATATGATTTGGCTTCCTCCATTCTGGGAAGTAGTGACTCCTGCAAAGGATGTGGCAAAATTTTATTTGGAGTTTTAGTATGTAGGTTTAAAAAAAATGTATAAAAGCCAGGTTTTTAATCATTAGTAGGACCAGCTGGAGGAGATACTTTTTTAAGAGTGCCTGCCAGAGAGGACATGCTGTGATCTGTGAAGTGATTTTTTGTCAGCAGGCCACCGTTTGCCATCATTTTTGTCATGGGCTGCAGGTGGCACCAGTGAGCACTCCTGCTGGCTCCTAGTGCCTTGTCAACTGTGCAGGACTTGACCTGCAGACAGAGATCCTGGCCATCATCTTCTCAGGCCCCTTTGTTTTCACAGGTAGATCCAGAGGAGAAATGCACCAGTCTAAGTTACACAGAGTTGACGGGGTAAAATCTGGTTTAGAGCAGAGGTCAGCAGACTGTTTCTGTAAAGGGGAAGATAGTGAATACCTTAGGCCTGGCAGGCCACTCAGTCCCTGTTTCAGCCACTCACTTCTGCCGTTGGAACACAAGGTAGCTATCCATAGTACATTAATGGATGAGTGGAAAAACTATGGAAAACTATCGAAAACGGTCATTCTGCCAGGCACAGTGGCTCACACCTATAATTCTAACAATATGGGACGCTGAGGGGGGTGGATTGCTTGTGCTCAGGGCTTCAAGACCAGCCTAAGCAAAAGTGAGACCCCAGCTCTACTAAAACAAAAAGAAAAGAAAAGAAAAAAACCTAGCTGGGCATGGTGGCAAGCACCTGTCTGTAGTCCCAGCTACTTAGGAGACTTGAGGCAAGAGGATTGCTTGAGCTCAAGAATTAGAGGTTGGGAGCGGTGCCTGTGGCTCAGTGGGTAGGGCGCCAGCCCCATATACCGAGGGTGGTGAATTCAAACCCAGCCCCAGCTGAACTGCAGCAAAAAATAGCCGGGTGTTGTGGTGGGTGCCTGTGGTCCCGGCTACTCAGGAGGCTGAGGCGAGAGAATTGCCTAAGCCCAGGAGTTGGAGGTTGCTATGAGCTGTGACGCCACAGCACTGTACCAAGGGTGATAAAGTGAGACTCTGTCTCTAAAAAAAAAAAAAAAAAAAGGAGTTGGAGGTTGCTATGAGCTATGATGACACCATGGCACTCGACCCAGAGGCACAGAGTGAGACTCTTGTCTAAAAGAAAGAGAAAAAAAAGAAAACTATTATTTTTAACCTCATAAGCCTCACAAAAACAGGTGTCTTGGCCCATGGGCCATGGTTTGCCACCCTCCAGGGTAGGAGTCAGCTCAGGGACTCGGCCAGTCTTCTCTTGACTGTCTTAAGTCACCACATGTGTGCCTGGCCCTTCAATATTGTTCTAAATTATAGTTTGGGTTAATGTTTTAGTTATTTGGTTTCAATAACTTTTTATTATTGTATCCAAAAGTTCCTCTCAGATCTATTTTTCCCTCTTACTGTGTCATCTTTTTGGGATTTTTGGTTTGCTTTGATTTTTGTTTTATTTTAACTTGTTTTTGCTGTTAATGCTTTTGTTTTTGTCTTGTAAGGGAAAATTCATTGGTTCAATTATTTTAGCTAATGATGGGAATTTAACTTTTGGAAATTTCCCTTTGGAAGCAATTGTAGTCTACTATGAACAAATATAGAGGTCTTCTTTTAATTTTTTGGACTTTTTGCTACTCTGTGAAGATTTTTCTTTTAAGAGGTTGATGTTTGAAAATACTTGTTGTGATAACTAGAATTTTGAGAAGATTCTGTCAACTCAAATAAATGACTTGAGACAAAAATGTCAATCAATGGAGGTTTAGTAAGCCAAGATTTTGAGGACACGCCCAGGAAAAACATGAACCACAGACAGATAAGCTGTGGCTATTTTTTGAAGGGGAGGCTGGAGCCTTCAGCATTTTAAGAAATCACCTCATTTCAGAGAAGGAAAAAGGTGGGGGTCAGGGGCTGATGAGTTAATGGTTACATTCTTGTGAGGCCCAAGAAATCTACATTTTTATATAAAATAAGGCAGTGAAGGAAGCAGCAGGGTGTCCCAGGGTGGGTGGAAGAACATCTGATTCTGTCCTGTTTCCAGTTCTGTTACTTGTAAGAAAAACTTGTTATTCCTTATTAGTATGGAATTGAACAGACTTTAGGTGCTAGACCTGGGTATAATTTGGTATAATTTGCATGTCCTTGCTTATGGGAGATTAGCAAGAAACTTCCTGTTTTTTTTTTTTTTTTTTTTTTGATTTTTTGGCCCGGGTTGGGTTTTAACCTGCCACCGCCGGCATATAATGCTGCGGGCCTATTCCTTTGAGCCACAGGTGCCACCCTCTTCTTTTTTTTTTTTTTTTTTTTTGACACAGAGTCTCTAAAGAGTCTCACTATGTCACCCTCGGTAGAGTGCCATGGTGTCGCAGCTCACACCTCAAATCTTGAGCTTAAGAGATTCTCTTGCCTCAGCCTCCCAGGCACCCACCACAAAGCCTGGCTATTTTTTGTTGCAGTTGTCATTATCATTGAGCTGGCCCAGGCCGGGTTCGAACCCGCCAACTTCAGTGTATGTGGCTGGCACTGTAACCACTGTGCTACAGGCACCAAGCCAGCCAAGAAACTTTCTTAACCTCTGGGGGGCCAGTTCTTTTTTTTTTTTTTTTTTTTTTTTTATTGCGACAGAGTCTCAGTTTGTTGCGCTCAGTAGAATACCTTGGTGTCACACCTCACGGCAACCTCAAATTCTTGGGCACAGCAACTCTCTTGCCTCAGCCTTCTAAGTAGCTGAGACTACAGGTGCCCGCCACAACGTCAGTCCGTTTTATAGAGATGGGGGTCTCACTCTTGCTCAGGCTGGTCTCAAACTCCTGAGCTCAAGCAATATACCCACCTTGGCCTCCCAAATTACTAGGATTACAGGTGTGAGCCACCTCCTGAGCTGTGGGTCAATTTCTTCACAGGTGCCTGAGGCTTTTACTTTCTCTTTTACCTAAGAAGTAGGGGGGGCGTGGAGATGTCCCTGAGACTTTGAGTTTCTTTTTATAATTCCTAAAAGAGGTTTAGTTGGGAAGCTATAAGGAAAGGATCTGTCTCTGGGGGCCAAAATGTGACTTTTATGGTGATCTCAGGTCATCAGATCACAGGCTGTGCCTCCCTAAGGATCCTCACAGCACATTGCAAATGTTAGCCAGGGCCATCCTGGGGACCATCAAGCTTGTCTTTACTCACCTTTTCCCATGGGCAGTCATTACTTTTATAACTTTTAAAATTGGAGAAAAGAAAGAAAGTAGCAGATCTTAGGCTAAAGAAAAATTTCCAAAGGTCCTTTGAATAGTAGCACCATTATTGAAATGTAGTTCTCCCCTCCCAAGGTGACAGCTCTGAAGGAGAGAGCAAAATTATTTCCGTGTGTTAGAGTTATACCTTATCTTGCTCGGCAGTGTAAAATATTTTTAAATTTCATATTTAGACACAAAACACAGGTAATGAAATGACTGTTTTTAGTTAGCTGTTTAGTGACTCTAAAGATAAAATGGCCCCAGTGGAGTGAGGCCAGGGTAAATTCTACTCGCCTTGCCTCACGTTCAGCTGAAGGTTATGCACTACTGATCCTGCTCTGCTGGAAACTCTCAAGAGGATACCCTCTCCCCCCAGAGCAAAATCTAATTTTTCCTCTCTTATTTCTAAAAGTATAATGACATTGATTTAATGTGTTAAAACTTGGTATGTCTCAATATACACTTATATACTAAAATTTTAAAACTTTAAAGATAGAGCTAGAAATAAAATATAATGTCATGAAGAAAGGAAATCATAAAGCAATGTGAACAGTATTTCAGAAAAAGCAAACATATAAATACACATGCCTATGAATTATACATGTGCGTATGTAGCAGAAAGGTGTGGAAAGTTACTCCCTCTTTGTTGACATTAGCAATTGCAGGGGGGAATAGGAAAGAGGAAGTGTGGTGAGAAGTGGAGAGGTCTTGATCAGAGAGGAGAACAGGACACTGGATTGAGTGGTGTGGAAATCAATTGCTGTGCTCTTTTGTGGCCTGATAGAGCAACAGCCAAGCTGGAGTGGCTTGAGGGGAAGTGAGAAAAAGGCACTAAGGAATACATATCACTGTCCCCACATTTGGCTGTGTGTAGGTGAAGAGCGATAGTGGCTGAAGGGGCAGTTTTGTTTGATTTGCTTTAAGATGGGAGAAACCTAAGCATGTTAAAATGCTAGGGAGAGGCTTGGTGCCCATAGCTCAGTGGTAAGGGCACCAGCCACATACACTGGGACTGGCGGGTTTAAACCCAGACCGGGCCTGCTAAACAACAATGACAACTGCAACAAAAAAATAGCCAGGTGAAGGTGGTGCCTGTGGCTCAAAGAAGTAGGGCACTGGCTCCATATACCGGGGGTGGTGGGTTCAAACCCGGCCCCATCCAAAAACTGCAAAAAAAAAATAGCCAAGTGTTGTGGCGGGCGCCTGTGGTCCCAGCTACTTGGGAGGCTGGGGCAAGAGAATCAACCCCAAGAGTTTGAGGCTGCTGTGAGCTGTGACGGCATGGCATTCTACTGAGGGCAACATAGTGAGACTCTGTCTCAAAAAAAGAAAAAAAATACTAGAGGGAAAGCGCCAGTCGAAAGGTTGAACATTCAAGGCAAGAGGAGAGAGGATGGCACGGGGAAGATGAGCATTTTCATTATTTGCTAAATTGTTTCCTATAGTCTCTTGACCCACAAGGCCCAAAACCCATTTAAGCTTCCAGAGAAATAAAAACGTCATTAGAATGGACAATGATGACTGCTATGTAAGGTTTCAAATGGATCCCATTTAGCACTTTGAAAAAAAACATATCACCTAAAGCAATTTATTTTTATATTGAGCATGTGTATACACATATGTTACAAAAGTGCTGATGGTAAATCACAAGCTCAGCGGCCTGGTTCCAACATTCTCACACAAATGGCTCAGGTTTCCTTATTATATAACATATTAAGGCGAGTTTCCTTGTGTCTAGCTGACAGTGGCTTCCCTAAGTGGAGATTAAGGCCTTCCTGTGCTATTCTAGAAGACTAATTGCAAGACAAATATTCACCTCTCCTAACAAAATAGGATTAAGTGCTAGGTAGGTCAGCCATGGACATTTACTTGCTAGTTGCCATATAAGTGACAATCATGTGCTCATTAATTTCCTTCCATGTAAGCTTCTCAAGTAAGAATTGTTCATTTATTTTTATTTATTTAATTTTTTTAGAGACAGAGTCTCACTTTGTCACCCTTCATAGAGTGCTGTGCAGCAACCTCCAGCTTTGGGGCTTAAGCAATTCTCTTGCTTCAGCTTCCCGAGTAGCTGGGACTACAGGCACCCACCACGCCCGGCTATTTTTTGTTGCAGTTTGGCCAGGGCTGGGTTTGAACCAGCCACCCTCAGTATATGGATCTGGCACCCTATTCACTGAGCCACAGGCGCCACCCTGTTCTTTTATTTTTTTGAGTGAATATTTGAGGGCCCTGAAATAATATTCTTGGAAATAATGGGGAAGTAAAAAGAAACCTAAAAGAGTATCCATGGTTTAAAATACCCCTGAGAATTTCCAGGCTACATAGGTGAGATCCTTGTTGTATTGACAACGGCAGTTCCTGCCTACTTGGCATCACTGTATGCCAGGCACTGTTCTAGGCGCCTCACACATGTTCACTCATCTGCTCCTCAACAATTCTGTGGTAGGGACTGTTGTTATTCACATTTTACAGATAGAGAGATGGAGAGAAAATAGGTCACTTGCCCAGTTGACGGAGCTAATAAGTAAGTGATGAAAATGAGGTTCAAATCCGGGTGGTCTGACTCAGTGGTCTATGCGCCTGACCTCTGTCCTGTGTTGCCTCTTGTCAGACATACATAAACATGAAACAGTTTATAATGAAAATAAATAGGCAATTATATATATTTTTGTAAGGGAGACAGACTAAAGTACTGCAAAAATTCTGAGTACTCTGGGAATACTGGGAGCTGGTTGTCTCAGCAAGATTTTGCCAAATTTCAGGTGGAAAGGAGTGGGATGGGTAAAGAAGGGAGGGTCATGGTCAGGGAAGCAGGGAGGCCTCTTCTAGGTGAGCTAGCACAAGCACCAGCTTTATTCTTTGCTCCTCCCCTGCACACCCCTCCCCACCAAGAAACCCATGTGGACAACTCACTGTGTGCTTCTGCTTTCATACTTATCTTAGAAGATTCACACATGGAGCGCACTTATGCCTACTGTACACACATCAGTCCCTATGTGCTTTTGTCGATCTGCTTTACAAAATGAGCTAATGTAAGAGATAGAACATGCACACACAATTATACACAGTGTTGCCTTTTACTCCTGTTAATAATTTTTAGAAATCCTTGGGCAATGCCTGTGGCTCAATGAGTAGGGCGCTGGCCCCATATCCCGAGGGTGGTGGGTTCAAACTCAGCCCAGCCAAACTGCAAAAAAAAAAAGGGAGAAAAAAAAATTATTATATTTAGAAATCCTTCTGAGTTGGCCAGTATAGGTGCTTTTTAATGTCATAGATATACAATTTTGCAGATTTTTGCTACTTTAAATAATGCTGCAATGAAATATCCTTTGTAAAATATCCTCATTTACCAGAGCTTTGTAACAATATCCTTATTTACCACAGCTTTTATTTATACGGGCATTTACTGGTGAGCTGAAGTACAGGTGTGTGTTTTTAATTGTAACAGGTATTTCAAGATTGATTTTTTAAAGACTATGAATAAGATTCCACTTTCAGAGCATGGAGGCACCTCTCCCATCACCATCAGTAATAGTTGGTATTAATCTTTTCTTTCTTTTTTTTTTTTTTTTTGTAGAAACAGTCTCACTTTATCGCCCTTGGTAGAGTGCCGTGCTGTCACACAGCTCATAGCAACCTCCAACTCCTGGGCTTAGGCGATTCTCTTGCTTCAGCCTCCCAAGTAGCTGGGACTATAGGCACCCGCCACAATGCCTGGCTATTTTGTTGTACTTTGCCGGGACTGGTTTTGAACCTGCCACCCTCGGTATATGTGGCCAGCGCCCTACCCACTGAGCCACGGGTCCCACCCGGTATTACTCTTTTTTAAAAATATTTTTAGGCTCAGTGCCTGTGGCTCAAGTGGCTAAGGTGCCAGCTATATACACCTGAGCTGGCGGGTTCTAATCCAGCCCAGGCCTGCCAACCAACAATGATCACGGCTGCAACCAAAAAATAGCCAGGCGTTGTGGCGGGCACCTGTAATCCCAGCTACTTGGGAGGCAGAGGCAGGAGAATAGCTTGAGCCCAGGAGTTGGAGGTTGCTGTGAGCTGTGATGCTACAGCACTCTACCTACGGTGACAGCTTGAGGCTCTGTCTCAAAAAATGGCTCGGCACCTATAGCGCAGTGGTTATGGCACCAGCCACATACACCAAGGCTGGTGGGTTCGAATCCAGCCCGGTCCAGTTAAACAACAATGACAACTGCAACAAAAAATAGCCGGGAATTGTGTCAGGCGCCTGTAGTCCCAGCCACTTGGGAGGCTGAGACAAGAGAATCGCTTAAGCCCAAGAATTTAAGGTTTCTGTGAGCTGTGATGCTACAGCACTCTAAAGAGGGTGACATAGTGAGACTCTGTCTTAAAAAAAAAAAAATTTTTTTTTTGCCCATCTAAGGTAGTAAAAAATGCTGTCCCATTGTTATTTTAATCTTGCATCTTTCTGACATAATGAGTGTGAGCATCTTTATGTTTATCTTGTTCGCTATTTATATTTGCAGTGCTATAAATTTCCTATTTATTTAGATATATATTTATTATACATTTATATATTATATATATATCCTTTCTTTTTTCCGTTGTGTTTATTTCCACATCAGTTTGTACTGTATATGACAGATATTGATCCTTTTGACCCTCATTACAAGTGTTATAAAGATAACCTCTTATTCTTGATTTATTTTTATTATGTCTTTGCTAAAAATAGTTTTTAAAATTTTGAATGCTAAATATATTGGCTTTTTTTTATAGCTCCTCACTTGTTGGTCCTGATTAAGGTTTTCCCAGCCAGGCAAAGTGGTTTGTGACTGTAGTCACCTCAATCTACTCCTGAGGAGGATTAATTGAGGCCAGACGTCCCTCTCTGGACAATATAGTAAGACCCCATCTCTTAAAAAAAAAAAAAAGGCCCAGTACTATGGCTCGTACTTATAATCCTAGTGCTTGGGGAAGCCCCTGCCCTGAGGAGTGCTTGAGCTCAGGAGTCTGAGACCAGTCTGAGCAAGAGCAAGACTCTATCTCTACTAAAAAAAATTAGCCAGGCATTTGGCAGACACCTGTAGTCCCAGCTACTCAGGAGTCTGAGGCAGGATTACTTGAACCCAAGAATTGGGGGTTACTGTGAGCTGGGCTAGCTCTATGGCTGTCTAGCCTGTAGCAACAGAATGAGACTCTGTCTCAAAAAAAAAAGAAAAATGTTTTCCTTAAATTTTACCTATAGTCTCGAAGATTGTCTTCTAAGTTTTTTTAAATTAAGTTTTAATTATTAAATGTTTTATACATAGTAAAGAAAAAGGTGTTTATGTAAGATTTAAAGTAACTATTCTCAATTTTTTGGTTTCAGGGTCCTTTTACATTCATAAAAATTATTGACAATTCCAAAGAACTTTTGTTGCTATGCATTTTGTTTATCAAAATTTTCCAAATAAGAACTTAAAACTGACAAAATGTTAAAGTAAATATTAAAACATTTATTAATTAATTTTAAAATGGACAATAAAACTATTACAGGTTAATAGAAATAAGATATTTTTATAAAAGGAATTATTTTTCAAAACAAACAATTTATTACAAAGAATCATTGAGTTTTATTCTTGCAAAGCTCGTTAATGTCTAAATTTTATTTTTTATTTTATTATTTTTTTGCAAGTAAACAAAATGGTTTTATATAGTCATTTCTATCACCTAAAAATGCAGAAAACTTCAAAATACACATGGCATTTGTCTAAGTTGTATCCCAGCTCCATTCAACTAAACCTTTACATGCCACAGCCTGTGAGTTTTGTTACTGATGTTGTTATTTTGGTTAAAAACTGCTTTCAATGCTTTTGATCAAATATAAGAAAGGACTTTGTAAAAAAAATATATTAAGTATTATGCACATATCAATTATTTCTAGAAAACATCTTATCCTTAGACACTGGCTGTCTTGGTCCACTCCCATTGCTGTAACAAAATATTTTAGATTGGGCAATTTATAAAGAATAGAAATGTATTGCTCACAATTCTCGAGGCTGGGAAGTCCAAGTTCAAAGCACTGAATGTCTAAATTTTAAAAAGACAGCTAGTTTCTAAAATCTTCTGGGTTCTATCTGTTGTAATGTTTTTTGATTGATAGATATAAAGAAAATCTAGCCTTACATGTTTATGTATTTGGAAAGGGATGAAGTATTTTTATAGCCTTTTTGGATAAATATTTTTCTTTGGTACTCCTTCAAAACTGGACAAGTAATAGTTCCTTAAAAGTTAGTTTTAAAGGCTGGGCAAGATGGCTCATGCCTGTAATCCCAGCACTCTGGGAGGCCAAGGTGGATGGATTGCATGAGCTCACAGGTTTGAGACCAGCCTGAGCTAGAGCTAGACCCTTGTCTCTAAAAATAGCTGGGCATAAGTGGTGCCTATGGCTCAAAGGACTAGGACACTGGTCCCATGTACTGGAGGTGGCAGGTTCAAACCCAGCCCTGGCCAAAAACTGCAAAAAAAAAAAATAGCTGGGCATTGTGGCAGGTGCCTCTAGTCCCAGCTATTTGGGAAGCTGAGGCGAGAGAATTGCTTGAGCTCAGGAGTCTGAGGTTACTGTGAGCTATGATGCCATCTATGGCACTCTACTGAGGATGACAAAAAAGTTAGTTTCAGGCCAGATACAGTGGCTCATGCCTGTAATCCCAACACTTTGGGATGCAAAGGTGGGAGGATTGCTTGAGGCCAGAAGTTTGAGATCAGCATGGGCAGCATAGCCAGACCACATTGCTACAAAAGATTTTAAAACTAGCTGGGTATAGTGGCGCACACCTGTAGTTCCAGATATGTAGGAGGCTGAGGCAGGAGGATCACTTGAGCTCAGGGGTTTTGAGGTCACAGTGAACTGTGATGACACCATTTTACTCTAGCCTGGGCAACAGAGCAAGACCCTATCTTTACAAAAAAAGAAAGAAGCTCATAAGCAAGTTGCAAATGGAATTAGAAACCATACCATGCTAGGCATGGTGATTAAAATAAATTTTTTTATTCTGTTAATTAAAATCAATTGGTCTGGGTGGCACCTGTGGTTCAAGGAGTAGGGCCCCTGCCCCATATACAGGGGGTGATGGGTTCAAGCACTGCTCTGGCCAAAACTACCAAAAAAAAAAAAAAAAAAAATTAATTGGTCTATTTTGCATTTTGCTCATTATGTTTTCTTATTGTTTTTGCTAGTTTATATAAATACGATTGATTTTAGCATTATATAAATATAGATTTATTTATAGTCTATAACTTTACTGAACTTACTAGCTCCAAGAGGTTTTTTGTTTTTTTGTAGGTTTTGTTTTGGTTTGCTTTTTGTTTGTTTGTTTTTGGTTTTGGCATGGGTTCCATAGCATTTTTTATATATACATGACCATGTCATCTGTGAATAGAGAAATTTTACTTCTTTTTCAATCTAGATGTCTTTTATTTCCTTTCCTTGCCTAATTGCCCTGGCTAGAGCTTCTAGTACAATGTTGAATACAAGTGATGAAAGGGGGCCACTTTTATCTTGTTCCTGATCTTATGGGGAATTTTCAACCTTTCCCTAGCCAGTAGGATGTTAGCTATGAGTTTTTTTATAGATGTTCGTTGTCTAATTGAGAAAGTTCCCTTCTGTTCCTAGTTTGCTGAGTGTTGGATTTTGTCAAATACTTTTTCTGTATCAATTGACATGATCATTTGGTTGGGATTTTTTCTTTCATACTATTAATATGGTGTATTGCATTAACTGATTGTAATGTACTGAGCCACACTTGCATTTTGGGGATAAATCTCCCTTCTTCATGATTTATTATCCTTTTTACATGTTGCTGGATTTGGTTTATTAGGGTTTTTTGAGGATTTTTATGTTATATTCATAAGGGATGTCAGTCTATAGTTTGATTTCTCTTGTGATATCTTTGTCTGATTTCGGTATCAGGGTAATAATACTAGCCTCACAAAGTCCTTAGGAAGTATTCCTTTCTATTTGAGGGAAGATTTTGGGAAGGATTGGTGTTAATTTTTCTTTAAACATTTTGTAGAATTCACCATTGAAGGCATCTGGATGTGGACTTTGGTTTGTGGGATGTTTTTATTACTAATTTGATCCTTTAAAAGAAAAAAAAAACTAACTTGATTCTTTTACTTGTTATAGGTCTCTATTCAGATTTTTTATTTCCTCTAGAGGTAGTTTCTGTAATTTGTATATTTCTAGGAATTTTCCTATTTCATCTAAATTACCTAATGTGTTGGTATACAGTCATTCAGAGTATTCGCTTAGGATCTTTTGTATTTCTGTAAAGTCACTAGTGATATCCTATGTTTCATCCATGATGTTAGTAATTTAAATCCTCTCTCTCTCCCTATGTAGTCTAGCTAAAGGTTTGTCAATTTTGTTGTTCCTTTCAGAGAATCAACTTTTAGTTTTATTGATTTTCTCTATTGCTTTTCTAGTTACCATTTCACTTATCTTTGTTCTAATCTTTATTATTTTCTTCCTTCTACTAGCTTTAGATTTAATAGACTTTTTTTTTTTTTTTTTTTTTTTTTTATATACAGTTTCACGTTATCACCCTCAGTAGAGTGCTGTGGTGTCACAGCTCACAGCAACCTCCAACTCCTGGGCTTAGGCAATTTTCTTGCCTCAGCCTCCCAAGTAGCTGGGACTACAGGCCCCCACCACAACACCTGGCTATTTTTTGTTGCAGTTTGACCAGGGCTGGGTTCGAACCCACCACCTTCATTATATGGGATGGGTGCCCTACCCAATGAGCCACAGGCACTGCCTCTTTTTTAATTTCTTTTTTTTTTTTTTTTGTCTTTTTTTTTTTATTATTATTATAGATAAAAATATGCACCATAGATGTGGCCCAACCCATCACCCTCCCTCCACCCAAACCTCCCCCCTCCCTTCCCCTTCCTTGGTCCTTTCCTCATAGTCTTGAGGTATAGTTGGGTTAT
>CAUYPK010124497.1:0-10273 GCA_963574355.1 Loris lydekkerianus | reverse complement strand
GGATGGTCTTGAACTCGTGAGCTCAGGTGATCCACCCACCTCAGCTTCCTAGAGTGCTAGGATTACAGATGTGAGCCACTGCACCTGGCAAAACTAAAACTCTCATCTCAGTCCAACATTTATTTACAATCCTACTTCTACATATAGTACTTTAAAAAGAAAGAAAAAAAGTGTACTTCATTTCAGAACGAGTTCTCTAATAATATTTTTATTAATTAGGAATTTAAAGCTTCAGAGATATAGGGCACGTACCTTTTCAGAACCCCCCCCCCCCCAACATGCCTACAGGCTAAGGTTTAAGTGAACCAGGTTATAAAATCGTATGTATCCAAGTAACTGGGACTACAGGCACCTGGCTATTTTTAGTGATGGGGTCTTGATCTTGTTCAGTCTGGTTCAAACTCCTGAGTTCAAGAAATCCACCCATCTCAGCCTCCTAGAGTGCTGGGATTACAGCTGTGAGCCACAGAGCCCAGCCTTAAATATATTGTTTTAGGATAATGTAAGAGGATCATAAACAAAGTTGTTTCATTTTTCAAATGTCTTTCGGTATGTCAGCAAGACAATGGCAGTTTTAATGCACATTCCTATGGTAAGAATCAAACACAGATCCAAAAACGTTTTCCTCTGTGGTCAGTTCTGAGGGACTATCACTGGGTGGTGGTCTCTGAGAATTTGGGGAATTTTGAGACCAACACACAACAGATCCATAACAGATCTAGGCATAGACAACTCAAAGTCACCTCAAGCAGTCTATTCCCCCAAGGTATATGCAGAGAATGAAGAGGGAGAGATTCCTCCTGGGGGTGCTGACATCAAATATTAATGTAACCAACCTGGCCTTGGCCTCACCTGTAGTCCAAGCTTCTTAGGAGGCTGAGGCAGGAGGATCACTTGGCCAGAAGTTCAAGTCTATGAGCTATGACTGTGCTAATGCACTCCAGCCTGGGTAACAGAGCAAGAGCATATTTAGCTATCTAAAAATAATTAAATAAAAAAATAAAATACTACTCTAACTATAGAAAGGACAAGTCAACCAGGCTATGATTATGGAACCACTGATCAGACTTAGGAGAAAAGAAAAAAAGAGAGACAGAATAATAGCTGATGTTTACTGAGAACATAGTGTGTGGAGCCACAGTATTGCTCAATCTTCATATTTAATTTTATGTGTATTAATATTATGCCTATCTTATAGATGAGAGGACTATTAAATAACTGTGAACTAATTGTGAACTATGAACAATTAAATAACTGTGAACTAAAATAAAATCTTTTTTTTGTTGTTTGTTTTTTGGAGACAGAACATCATTCTGTCACCCTGAGTAGAGTGCCGTGGTGTCTTAGCCCAGAGCAACCTCAAACTCTTAGAGTCAAGTGATCCTCTTCCTCAGCTGGGACTACAGGTGCCTGCCACAATGCTTTGCTCAAGCTGGTGTCACACTCCTCAGCCCAAAGTGCTAAGATTATAGGTGTGAGTCACCATGCTGGCCTAAAATAAAATCTTAAGGCCCCCCCTATCCCAGTGACTGACTAACTGGACTCCCCTTCTTTAGAGGCCAAAGAGATCCCTGAAACTGAGTTACTAGCAATGAGAAGGGAAATCAGACATGCCTCAACGTGCCCCTTCTCCTCCTTAGAGATGCCCTTTGTGACTCACTAACAGGCCTAAGGCTATGCAAGACCTACCTGCAGGTCCTCAATAAACATAACAAACCATTTGAGTCTATCTGGTATTTTGAGTCTAATTGACAGAATCTTCATCATAAGCATTCCTTTTCACTGACTTTTACTCTTTTAGGCAAAGCCTAACTCTTTCAGCCAATTGTCATCTAAAGAATCTTTACACCCACCTATAACATGTAAGCTCCCACTTAACAGATAGCTGATCTTTTGGGCCAAACCAATGTATGTTTCCCTGTATTGATATATGACCTCAGCTGTAATCCCTGTCTGCCTAACATGCAGAAGACCAAACTGTAACCCACCACCTGGAGTCCAAGTGCTCAAGGCTTCTTGGGTGTGGCTCTGGGTCATTGTCTTCAAATTTGGCTCAGAATAAACCTCTTTAAATTATTTAATGGAATATGGCTTCCTTTCCATCAACAGGACTTTCCATGGCCAGATAACTAAGTGATCAAGTATGTGTTCTAAGGTCTGGCTTCAGGCTCCATGTGGATGTGGACAGGGCCTTGTGGGACCAAGAACAAAGATATCTGACTTTGTGTGTTCAGTTCCCATTGTGTGCCCATTGCAGCAGTGACAGAGATTCACAGGCAATCTTATCCTGGTGTCACCAGTATATATTTCACTCATATTTTTTTATTTACTTCTTTGACCAATAATACTGTATGCCTATTATGGACAAAACCATACAAAGCATTGGTATAGAAAAATCATGAGCATCAACTTTGCTCTGTCATAGATATTACAGTATAAAATGGCAACCGTGATAAATGCTGTAAAGGAGAGGTAAATGAGGCTCTGGGAATTTAGACTAGGGCATCCTGTCCAAGTCAGTGAGGGCAGCAAAGAATTCCTTGAGGATGCCTTACTTGAATGAACCAAGATCTGAAAGATGTGCAGTAGCTGACTCCTTGAAGAGGGGATGCGTATGAGAGTCGCTAGATAGGAGGAATGCTATATGCCCAGCTGTCGTTGGGCTGGTGTAGCAAATAGGAGAGACTGAAACACCAGGTGGTTGGAGTTGTGGGGATGGAATGTGGAGGGAGACAGAGTGGGGGGAGAGCGGTACCCTGACAATGCAGACCCTCAAACTGGTATTTAGGAGATTTGTATTCATTTATCCTAACAACAGTGGGAAAACATTGCTAGTGAGTGCTGAGTATAATAATAAGTGTTTTAAATAAGCCATTATAGTTACAGTATGAAGGATGTTGTACTTAGTATTAGTAGTTGACCAGGTAAGAGATGAGGGTAATTTGTACATGGTTTTGTTGGTGGTGATAGATTGAAGTATAGAGGTTGGAGAGGGTATTTAGAAGTCTGAATCAACAGGACTTGGAGAATTTATGACAAGGGTAAAAAAAACAGGACATTATCAAGAATGGCTTTCAAAGGGCCACAGCCAGCACAGTCTACCTTATTTACCCAGATGAATACTGTGCCATTTACTAAGGCAAAGAACACTGGAAGAGACAGCTGTGAGAGGAAAGCTCGTGAGTTGGGTCAGGGTATGTTTATTTTGAGATGCCTTTGAGACATCCAGGTGGGAATGTCACTAAGGACTTGGATATACCTATATACTCGAGTATAAGCCGAGTTTTTTCTGGCACAAAATTTGTGCTGAGTTTGGGTTTTTCAGCACAAATTTTGTGCCGAAAAAACTAGGCTTATACTCGAGTATATATGGTATGTGATAGAACTCGGAGCTGGGGCTGGGATTAGGGAATACAAATTTGTGGGTCATCTGCTTCTGTTTAGTGTTATAAGTTGAGTGTGTGGGTGAGACAGCCTGGGGAAAGGAGATACAGTGAGAAGCAGAGGGCAGAAGAGAAAAATTAGAGAAAGTCAACATCTGTTTTAAGCCCCTCACCAGGTTCCTGCTTTCCCAGCAACCTTCAGATTTCTAGGGTAATCTGACTACAGGGACAGAAAGCTCACATCCTGAGCATGGTAGGTGTCCTGGCTCCTATGCCAGCCCTCTCACAAAATAGACTCAAAAGTTGTTTCTGATAATGATGTAGGTTCTCATGTGTAGGTGCACATAGGATAGAGCATGCAGATCTTGTGAAGGAGACAGTTATATTTCGTGTTTTCAATGAATAGAACAGCATTCTGCCCCAATCCTTCTTTTGGACATTTCAGATTCAGCCAGTCTCTCCAAGCCTGCAAAAGAGAGTCTTAGAACCTTTGTCATATTCGGAGGGCCAAATTGTGCTTCCTACAGAGACCACCTCCAGCCTTCATCCCATTTAGTTATTTTCACATCCAAACTTTCAATCTCCATGAAACTGAAAGTGAGGTCTGAAAGGGTTTGGGGTCACCAGTCTCTGTCAGGGGCCTGAGGAACTCTGGGAAGAGCCCTCCTGAGTAAACCTCAGTTGTGTATTTATTATCATAAAACGGGAAGAGGTACAGAAAAGCTGCTTGTCTGACACTAGCACTGATTAGAGAGGACATGGACAAGGTCAGGTAGAAGGTCTCCACCTTTGTTTTTGCAAAACCACAGACCTTGAGCACAACCTCTGCCTCCAGCATCAGGAGACCTTTGGTATCTAGGGCATCTTTACTATAATTATTATTGCCACATCTCACACTTTCATTTTCTCTTGGAGGCCAGTTTTCTGATCTCCTCCATGCACACAACTCACATGCCATTCTCGTGATTCTCCAGGTCTCTCAAGCAGGAAGCCAGTGTCATGCTAAAGATTAGGGCTCAGTTTCTCCTATAGAGGTCCTGCTGTCAAGAGATTCTGGAGGGGCTGGGCAGGGTGGCTCACACCTGTAATTCTAGCACTCTTGGAGGCAGAGGTGGGTGGATAGCTTGAGCTCAGCCTGGGCAAATAAAGCAAGACACCCTCCCCCCCCAGCTCTACTAAAAATAGAAAAACTGAAGAAAGAGGATCGCTTGAGCCCAAGAGTTGGAGGTTGCTAATGAGCTATGACGCCACAGCACTCCACTCAGAGCAACAGATTGAGACTCTGTCTCAAAAAATGGGGGCGGGGAGGGATTCTGGAGAGACCTGCATCTTGAGGAGGTTGAAAATGGCTGGGAATAGGCATTATGTGACTGTCAAAGAAATCAACATGCTGTAAGTTAATAATTGCCTGGTAGTACAGATCCCATTTAAGGTAGAGATTCTGAATTTGCAGAAAACCTGGCTTGGACTGTTACATGACTTTCTTCCTAAAAAAGCAGACAGTCAAGCCTTAATTTCTTACCCGGTTCTCTAGATGTTCTTTTTTTAGAGAAAAACAGTTTGTAGGCAAACATTTACAGTGATTATTGTTTATGGCAGGAAAGTATAATGGGGACTCTATTATATTTTGGGTCATACATTTATTAACAAAGGCATTTTGTTTAAAAAGCTGCTTCCTTAATTTTTGTTGTTAGTAAATGAACTGTGTTCTTGTCTCCATAATTATGTTCACATTTGACACATTTTACTTTTCAGAGCTTTTTGGTTTTGCTATCATGTAATTATGTCCTACAAGTAAAAATATAAATAGAATCAAATTTAGACAAATGATTTGACCTCTTTATACCTCAATTTCCTCACCTCTCAAACAAGGACAATAACACCTCCAGGAGGCCGAAAACAATTTTCTCCCAATTTTCTCACTTTCCTCGCCTCAAAATACATACTTCTTACTCTTAGTGAAATTAGGTTAAAGCCTTATGCTCTATTTTTCCCCTTTCTCAAGAGCTTATCCCCCAAAAATGAGAAGCAGTTTATGTATACTCACTTTCATTCTTCGCAGTTTTTGGCCAGGGCCAGGTTTGAACCTGCCACCTCTGGTATATGGGGCCGGTGCCCTACTCCTTGAGCCACAGACGCCACCTGTATACTCACTTTCAAATAGTGCCTGGCATTGTGCCTGGTAGATGCGAGAAATAGGATAAAAATGCCAACTATTACAGGTTTCCTAGTTATTATCCTCAATTTGGTACCTTAATTTTTGTATGTTGTATTTTGTCTTTAATTACAACATACCATTCTGTTCTCATTTATAGTTTGTATCATGCTCCATCAAGATGATTAATTTTTAAAATTTGAATATAATATCCGCAGATTCTACATAAATGACACCTCACTTGGTGTCTCTTTCTATTTTTTTTTTTTTCCTGGATCGCATGCCATGACATCATCATAGCTCACAGCAACCTCAAACTCCTGGGCTCAAGTAATCCTTTTGCCTCAGTCTCCCAAGTAGCTGGGACTATGGGTGCCCACCACAGTGCCTGGGTAGGTTTTTTTCTATTTTTAGTAGATAATGGGGTTGCACTCTTGCTCAGGCTGATCTCCAACTTGTGAGTTCAAGCAATCAGCCCATCTTGGCTTCCCAGTATGCTAAGTTATTATTATTATTTTTTTTTTGTAGAGACAGAGTTTCACTTTATCGCCCTTGGTAGAGTGCTGTTGCATCACACTGCTCACAGCAAACTCCATCTCCTGGGCTTAGGCGATTCTCTTGCCTCAGCCTCCTGAGTAGCTGGGACTACAGGCGCCTGCCACAACGCCCAGCTATTTTTTTGTTGCAGTTTGGCCAGGGCTGGGTTTGAACCCACCACCCTCGGCATATGGGCCGGCGCCCTACCCGCTGAGCCATAGGCACCGCCCTTCCCAGTGTGCTAGGATTACAGGCATGAGCCACTGCCCTTGGCCTTGTGTCTATTTCTTAATTCATATTCAGCCATACTTAGAGAGACTACTGCTTGTATTTTTAGTAGATGGAGAGCACTGACTACGGTTTTTTAGTGCTCTGTTCCTTCTTCTAAGATTCATCATATTTTCAGATCCTTTAGGGGAACCTACTACCTTCTTCTGTGTCAAAATTATGATGTTCTGAACACTCCACCTTCTCTCATCCCCACTTGGAATTAGTTTCCCATTATTTTGCCTATAAATTCTCTTTTGCTGACTTTCTCAGTCAGCTCATTGGCTTAACTAATCACTACCAAACATTGGTCACCTTGGATGTGTGACTTTGGGAGCTATAATGTTAATAAAATAATTTAAGTGTTTTACATTTATACATTATTTCCAGATTCATAAAATAGTTTACCACCCATTATTTCATTTAATATCCAAATACACTTTGTGAGAAAGTAACTCAATTTGAAGATAAGTGAAGTAGGAGGTTAAGCAACTTCATCCAGATCACCCACTTTGGGTGGCAGCTCAGAAATCCTGGTCCCAAGCAGGACATTTCTTTTCATTTAAACCTCACTTCTATTAAAATTGTTAAATTGACAGAATTTCAGATCTCAGCTGTACTATTTCATTTATCTTTTCGGCCCTCCGTTTCTTCAAATCTCAGATGGGATTAGTGATAAAGACCTCTTGATGTTTCCATGAGGCTGACCCCTAGCACTCATTCAATTATTACATTAAAGGAAAAGAGATCAGAAAAAGCAAGGGTTTAAGTCTTTTTTTTTTTTTGAGTCAGAGTTTTGCTTTGTCACCCCTGGTAGACTGCAGTGATGCCACAGCTCACAGCAACCTCAAACTCTTGGGCTTACGCGATTCTCTTGCCTCAGCCTCCCAAGTAGCTGGGACTACAGGCCACAACACTTGGCTATTTTTAGAGATGAGATGTCTTTCTGGCTCAGGCTGGTTTTGAACTTGTGAGCTCCAGCAATCCACCCTCCTCAGCCTCCCAGAGTGCTAGAATTATAGGCATAAGTCACCGTGCCTGGCACAAATGGTTAAGTCTTGACACATAGAAAGATAAGATGATTATGAGATACTACCTTATGTTTTATTCTTGGTAATTTTCCACCCCCACCCTAGATGTAAGAAGGTATCCTAAGCCTCTGGCCTCCTTGGTTTTCAGAGGAGTTTATGGGGCACAGACAAAACAAAAGTACCTGAAGACAAGTCCCTCTACTTGTGCTAGCTTCTAGACTAGAACATGTTTGGGATCTCTAAGATTACAGGTTCATGGGATTAGTGGGGATTCTTGGCCACCTTCAACCCACTCTTCTGTAGTACCTAAAGAAAGTGAGAAGGTCTTAGAAAAAGCTTGGTGGACCTTGAAAGGTTGAACACTTGATTGAGATTTTGGTGCCAATAAGATTCTCAGGCCCCAATCACAGGAGGCAGGTTGCCAACCTTTAAGGGCTCATGTGGGCTTAAGCCATGAGAATTATTTCCAGCATTCACAACAGTCTGAGTGGAAAGGGCTCCACTTCCATTTCAGTAACCCAGGTAAGATATTGGATATGCAAAAGAGTCCAAGAAGAGACAGCAATTGCCCACCATATGATTGAGTTATAATCTCCCAAACATCCCAGGGTGACAGGTGCTCCAGTTAGATTTCTTTAAATTAATCAAGCCAATATGATGGTCCTTACGCACCATATTTGAAGGACAAAGATTCACATTCATTAAAATAGCATCAGAGAGAGCAGAGAGAGAGAGAGAGAGAGAGAAGGGATCTGTGCTAATGTAATAAACCATTAAAAAGGGAAAGAAATCTATACATGAGAGAAGGAGGGAATGCCAAAATATGACTGAAAGTGAGAAGACCAGAGAATTAAATGCCAAAGGGCAAAATTTATAGATTACCATTAATCTTGTTGCTATGGGCTGAATGTTTGTGCTGTCCAAAATTCATATGTTGACATCCTAACTGCATGGTTGGTTATGATTATAGGAAGTGGCACCTTTGGGAAGTGATTAGGTCATGATTTGTGCCCTTATAAAAGAGGCCTGAGAGGACTACCTTGCACATTGCACCATGGAAAGACACAAAAAGAAGCCACCATCTATGAGCCAGAAAGAAGGCCCTCATCCAGGTATTGAATCTGCTGCACCTTAATTTTGGACTTCCCAGCCTGCAGAACCTTGAGGAATAAATGTCTATTGTTCATAAGCTACTCAATCTCACACATTTTGTTGCAGTAGACCAGGTAGTTATATAGTTATAAAGAGCAGGGTCCTTATAACTTTCTGTGTAGTACTAAGTGTGTTTGTTGTATTATTTTTGTTTGTTTGTTTTGTTTTTTTGAGACAGAGTCTCACTTTGTTGCCCTGGGTAGAGTGCCGTGGCATGATAGCTCACAGCAACCTCAAACTCTCAGGCTCAAGTGATTCTCTTGCCTCAGCCTCCCAAGTAGCTGGAACTATATGTGCCCATCACAGTGTGAGCTCTTGCTCAGCCTGGTCTCCAACTCCTGAGCTCAGGCAATCCATCTGCCTTGGCCTCCTAAACTGTTGGGATTACAGGCGTGAGCCATAGTGCTGGCCCTATTAAGTGTCTTTGTTCTTATTAGTTTGTCTTAGTCTGTGCCATCTATAGCAAAATGCCAGAGGGATAATGATATTCACCTCTATTCTCAGGTACTTAATGATAGGAACCATGTTACTTCTTACCTAGCTTTATATTCCCCATGTCTTATAAACAGAAGGTACCCAGCAAAACTTCCCTAAACATATATTGAATGAATTGAATCTTTTACAAAACTTTGGGCTGTCACCTATAGCTACTTTGCTATCCACCAAACAGTGGTCCAATTATTTCCATTATGGTTATCTAACAGAAAGAAACAGGCCTAACCATCCAACATCATTTCACATCTATAAACCTCCATCTTTCTCATTCTAAGTGATCAAAACTCGCAAAACACAGATTAACTTTTATTTGCTATAAAGCAGGACATAGAACACATGATCATTCCACCTGTTTCTTGATCACATATGAAATGAGAGGCCTCCTCTCTTGACCACATATGAAATGAGAGGCCTCTCATAATAGTTCTATTATGAGCATCTGGTGGTAGAGAAAAGGAACGCAGTGCCCTCTGGTTCCTGGTTCCATTTTAGTTACTGGGAAAAAAAATAGGAGGGTGGTGTATATAAATAAATAACTGTAGCATATTTCTCTCCATTGTTGGTACTCATCACTTTTCTAATAGAGCTAATGATTTAACATACGCTATTAAGTTGGACTTTATCATAGAAACCAAGTTTCTCAAAAAAAAAAAAAAAAGGCTTTAAATGGATAATTTACTTTAAGTTGCCTCATGTAAAGATAAATGCAAAAAAGGGGTACAATAATTCAGACCACTAACCACTTACTATGTACTCACTGCATGACACAACTGTTTGGGGAATTTGCCTTTAACTATAAAAGGAGAAATTCAGGCCTTTTTTTCCCTTCAATATTTTTGAATATTTTCAGGCTGTTTGAATTCTAAAAAGTTTTGATGAAAAGGCCAGCAAGATGTGTAGCTTAACTGGAGGCAAATTTAGTTCTTAGCTCATCTCTGCCTGGAAGTGGGAAAATAGACATAAATCATTTTATTATTTAAAGAAAAAATGTAAAGACTATCTTGTGATCAATATACTTACTTTGGAAGCAAAAATTTTAGTGTATTGAAATCCAGGGACTGCATATTAAGCAAAATAGCATCATGGCCACAAGTGTTCAATATGCAACTTTCGTGGTACTGTTTTACATAGATACAATCTGGTTGTTTTGGTTTTTTTTTTTTTTTTTTTTTTTTAGTAAAAAACAAAATAATTTTTTGTTTAAAATTTTAAATTCTGGGAAAAATTAAAAGAAAAAAAAAAGGGACAAAAAA